>CM071718.1:38754153-38775794 GCA_036630335.1 Physaria fendleri | reverse complement strand
CAGCTGAAATTTCGACCACCGGATCAAAATTTGGTCATAAAAACGCTATAATTTGTTTGGTCACCCTATGGTCGAAAATTTTGGTCAAAATTTTGAAACTTTCTTGTAGTGATCCTATACCCGCTACCCGCAAGGAGAAGCTCCAAGCCGCATCAACAATAATACGCGAGGACGAACCGAGCCGTGGTAAGGATGGGGATGCTCTAGGATTAAAATCGGGATGAACCGTAGTTTTAAAAGGTTGGGATGATTGCCATTCCCTAGCATCGCGAATTGCCTTCGAAAGCGTGTCCAATTGTTTGTTTAGATTGAGATAAATGGATGTCTAGGGTTTGCTCAACTCCTTACTCTCGTCTCGTACTTGTGGAATTTCGTTTTGAAGCTTGTTTTAATGGAATAATGGCATCATTTTTAGGATCGAGAAATCATGCTCTCTCTTCGAACTGGAACATTTTGTCAGCTTAATACTCACTAAAAAAATATAGAACAAAATAGAAATTTAGATTCAACGACTCAATTAGAAGAAAAAACAAACTCAAATTCACAAAATATCTTAAAGAACCTTAACTTGAAGAATCTTAGACGAATTAGAGTGATATCACCATTAACGACTTTGAAAGAACTAAGAACAATTTTACTGATTTCATAACACAGTTCATGCATAAAGAGGAAGAAAAAATTATATACACAAATAATGATCTAAGACTATCTACAATGGTCTACTTATTTAACACCTACTTTTAGATTACGTACAATAGACTATTGAAAAAAAAAATTAAGTAGTTGAATGCATACAATGGTCATATTATTCAGCTGTTAAATCCAAGGTGTACCTGCCGAATAAAGAAAGAAAAAACAAATTTGCCACATGCCATCATTTTAGTGGACCAAACAAATACTAGGTTAAATTTTTTTTTCTTTTCATCTTTTCGATGAAGATAATTTGTGTGCTTTTTCCTTCTCAATTATTTAAACTCATTTATTTCTTTATATATAAATTATTTTTTAAAAAAATATACCAAAATTCATGAGTTTTCATACTCAATAAATAGACACTAGTTTCATTTCATTTGGAAACAGGAAAAAAACAATTTTTGTTTTTGGTAAATGGTAAATATCATATATATGAAGGTTTGGTTACAAAAGTAGAGTCATGAACATACTAGCTTGCCCCAAAAAAGATAAAACAGCAAGTTAGCAAATTGACTAAAAAATTTTTTTTTACAGAGTCAAGTGATCCACAATTGCATCAATGCTGAGAATCGTCGCCGTTTTTTGTTGGCGGTGATTATGTTTTTAACTTCCCGCTGGATCTCTCGAAAAACTGTTGCAGCAGGGATCACTTGGTGGTTATGAAGAACATCGTTCCATTGCTTCAATATAGCATAGACTATGGATTGAGTGACTACCCTTCGAAGTATACTTGGTGTAGCTGTGTTGCTTCCTCTTAGCCAGCTTAGTAGCTCACTCCAATAGAAGAAGGAGTGTCCTGCAAAGTTTAGTCTCTGAAAATCTTTATCGCATAAAGATTTTGCAAAAGCATATGACAAGAAAAGGTGATCTCTTGATTCATCCATTGTATGGCATAGTCCACAAATGGGATCTACTGTCATTCCCCAAGTGATCAACCTATCAGTTGTTGGTAATCTGTTGAGGTTTGTGACCCACATCAACGTAGCTTGTTTTGGTATAGAACCTTTGAACCATATCAAATCATGCCAGTTTACTTCATCAGCAGATGGGTGGATTTGGTCATAAGTGCTGCTTGTGGGAAACTTGTCATGATTCGTTCCATCAACCAGCCAAGTGAAATGATCATTTTTAGTATTGGTGGATGGTAGAGGGATAGTAGTCAAATATACACTGACCTTGTAATACCCGGATTTTTTACTTTTTAACAACAGCGGAAATAACTCGTAATTAGCGTATCATGCTTTCATCTTAACAATGCGATTTTACCAAAATTATTCTAACACCTTAATCAACATCAAAAGAATAACCACAATATGAAGCAACGTAATAAACATTGAATTATCTTAGGAATTAAAACAAGAAAACGAAAACAATTTGCAAAACCAGCCACAGCAAAATCAGACTGCACACAACACCTATGTCTAGATCGATCTCTTCTCACCAACCATGATTCCACGTTCCAGCTAAGCTACCTTTCCTTTTCCTTTACCTGCATCCGGGAAGTGACACAATCAATATTTAATAAATATTGAGTGAGACGATCAAACCGTCTCACAGCTATAAACACATGATAATCATACGAATCAACATATATGAATACGATACGAAACACTTACCAGAAATAGATTTATCACAAAAATATCAAAACACTAAAAAAAAAACAATCAAATCAATCAACACAGAAAAGAATCCATCATAAAAATACACACATCAACCTAATCAACACAGAAAAGAATCCATCATAAAAATACACACATCAACCTATGATCTCCCAGATAAGTTACGGTACTGCACCCACCTTGAACCAAGCAAATACCAGAAATCTGACATAAAATATTAGTCTCAGAGATCCCAATGAAAGTCAAGATCTAACCGTCCAGATCAGATCTCCACCGTTGAAAAGAAATCTCTGGATGTCAAGAAGCTTTCCACAAAATATGAGAGCGACCCGACCAGAGATAAATTCGGAATCTAACTTTGAGTTCATGCTGCTCTACATTCGCGACTGCAACAGAACGCCTCAGTAAAACAAGTATAACTCTTAGAATACAAACTCAAATCAGAATCTGTAAAATAGGAATATCTAGATCTAAGGCTTACCTATGACTCCTCCAATATTCAGCCTCTTTGGAGTCGATTTGATATGAATTCAACAACTTCTTCCACAACACATTAGATCTATCTCCATCTCCTCCATGAGAATGCATATTTCTCTCATCTAACCATAACCAAAACTCAGTCTTTTCTCTTATCTAAAAGAGGCCACAAAATTCAGAAAACTAAACCAGGGTTTCGAAGATATTAGGATTTAAATGGGCTTAAGTCTTAAATAAATTATATTATAACTTAAAATAAGTCTAACAATAACTCTAACATAACCTTAATGTCTAATAAACTCAAAACCTTTTCCAACAACAAGTAGCTGACATATCAAACAACCTTGAAGATACGCCCTACTCGGTCCAATGTCATAAATCAACTGATCTGACCAGAATTGATTAACTACTCCACTAAATCAGATAAACCGACTAGTACTTACTAAACCGGATCACGGGTGTTATAATTAACACCCATGATCCGGTTTAGTAAGTTTTTGACGGTTATCCGGTTTAATGGAGTGAATTGGTCGCTATCGACCAGGTCGGTTGACTTATGACCAGGGCCGTGCCCAAGAGATAATGGGCCGCAAGCAAAAAATAATTTTAGCAGGGCCGTGCCCAAGAGATAATGGGCCGCAAGCAAAAAATAATTTTAGGCTTTTAAAAAACAATATTTTAACATGAAAATAAAAAACATGTAACCATTGGGCTTCAAATCGAACACCACACAATCAACCTCAATGATAACAACCACTAGACTATTTGAGACTTGTTGTAAAAGTCGGCCGAATATATATAAATTTTCATAAAGGCCGCAAGCCTATGCTTGCTTTGCTTGTAGTCATGCACGGCTCTGCTTATGACATTGGACCGAGTATGTCGTACATTCAAGGTTGTCTATCTGTTAGCTACTTGTTGTTGGAAAAGGTTTTGGGCTTATTAGACATTGAGGTTATTTTAGAGTTATTATTTGGCTTATTTTAAGTTATAATATAGGTTTAATTAAGACTTAAGCCCATTTAAATCCTAATATCTTTGAAACCCTAGTTTAGTCTTCTAAATTTCGTGGCCTCCTTTAGAAAAGAGAAAATGCTGAGTTTCGGTGATGGTTGGATGAGAGAAAGATGCTTTCCTCATGGAGGAGATGGAGACAGATCTAACGTATTGTGGAAGAAGTTGTTGGATTCGTATCAAATCGATTCCAAAAAGGCTAAATTTTGGCGGAGTCGTAGGTAAGCCTTAGATCTAGATTTCCAAATTTACAGAATCTGATTTGAGTTTGTATTCTAAGAGTTATGCTTGTTTTAATGAGGTGCTCTGTTGCAGTCGCGAATCCGAGCAGCAAGAACTCAAAGTTAGATTTCGAATTCATATCTGGTCGGATCGCTCTCATATTTTGTGGATAGCTTTTTGACATACAGGACTTGATTTTCAACGGTGGAGATCTGATCTGGAAAGTTAGATCTTGATTTTCATTTGGATCTCTGAAACTGATATTTTATGTCAGATTTCTGGTCTTTGCTTGGTTCAAGTTGATTGCAGTACCGTAGCTTATCTGGGAGATTATATGTTGATGTGTGTATTTGTATGATGATTCATTTCTATGTTGATTGATTGATTTTTTTTTTTAGTGTTTTGATAGTTTTGCGATATATCTATCGCTGGTAAGTGTTTCTTATCGTATTTATATATGCTGATTCGTATGTTATCCTGTGTGTATAGCTGTGAGACGGGTTGATCGCCTAACCCAATATTTATTAAATATTGATTGCATCACTTCCTGGATGCAGGTGAAGGAAAAGGAAGGTAGCTGAAACGTGGAATCATGGTTGAGAGAAGAATCGATCTAGACATTGGATGTGTGTTTGTTTGCCGATTTTAATCTTTGATTGTTGCTGCGTTTGTTTCTGTTGTGGTTGCTTTATTGCTTTTGCCGATTTTAATCTTTGATTGTTGCTGCGTTTGTTTCTGTTGTGGTTGCTTTATTGCTGCGATCACAGCTATACACACAGGATAATCATACGAATCAGCATATATAAATACGATAAGAAACACTTACCAGAAATAGATTTATCACAAAACTATCAAAACACTCAAAAAATAATCAAATCAATCAACACAGAAAAGAATCCATCATAAAAATACACACATCACAGAAAAGAATCCATCATAAAAATACACACATCAACCTATGATCTCCTAGATAAGCTACGATACTGCACTCACCTTGAACCAAGCAAAGACCATAAATCTGACACAAAATATCAGTCCTAGAGATCCCAATTAAAATCAAGATCTAACCGTCCAAATTAGATCTCAACCGTTGAAAAGCAATCCCTAGATGTCAAAAAGCTATCCACAAAATATGATAGCGATCCGACTAGAGATGAATTTCGATTCTAACTTTGAGTTCATGTTGCTCTACATTCGCGACTGCAACAGAGCGCCTCAGTAAAACATACATAACTCTTAGAATACAAGCTCAAATCAGAATCTGTAAATTGGGAAATCTAGATCTAAGGCTTACCTATGACTCCTTCAAAATTCAGCCTCTTTGGAGTCGATTTGATATGAATCTAACAACTTCTTCCACAACACATTAGATCTATCTCCATCTCCTCCATGAGAATGCATCTTTCTCTCATCCAACCATAAGCAAAACTCACTCTTTTCTCTTATCTAAAAGAGGTCACGAAATTCAAAAAATGAAACCAGGGTTTCGAAGATATTAGGATTTAAATGGGCCTAAGTCTTAATTAAACTTATATTATAACTTAAAATAAGTCCAATAATAACTCTAACATAACCTCAATGTCTCACAGCTATACACACAGGATAATCATACGAATCAGCATATATAAATACGATAAGAAACACTTACCAGAAATAGATTTATCACAAAACTATCAAAACACTCAAAAAATAATCAAATCAATCAACACAGAAAAGAATCCATCATAAAAATACACACATCAACCTATGATCTCCTAGATAAGCTACGATACTGCACTCACCTTGAACCAAGCAAAGACCATAAATCTGACACAAAATATCAGTCCTAGAGATCCCAATTAAAATCAAGATCTAACCGTCCAAATTAGATCTCAACCGTTGAAAAGCAATCCCTAGATGTCAAAAAGCTATCCACAAAATATGATAGCGATCCGACTAGAGATGAATTTCGATTCTAACTTTGAGTTCATGTTGCTCTACATTCGCGACTGCAACAGAGCGCCTCAGTAAAACATACATAACTCTTAGAATACAAGCTCAAATCAGAATCTGTAAATTGGGAAATCTAGATCTAAGGCTTACCTATGACTCCTTCAAAATTCAGCCTCTTTGGAGTCGATTTGATATGAATCTAACAACTTCTTCCACAACACATTAGATCTATCTCCATCTCCTCCATGAGAATGCATCTTTCTCTCATCCAACCATAAGCAAAACTCACTCTTTTCTCTTATCTAAAAGAGGTCACGAAATTCAAAAAATGAAACCAGGGTTTCGAAGATATTAGGATTTAAATGGGCCTAAGTCTTAATTAAACTTATATTATAACTTAAAATAAGTCCAATAATAACTCTAACATAACCTCAATGTCTTAACCTCAATGTCTAATAAGCCCAAAACCTTTTCCAACAACAAGTAGCTGACATATCAAACAACCTTGAAGATACGCCCTACTCGGTCTAATGTCATAAGTCAACCGACCTGACCAGAATCGATCAACTACTCAACTAAATCGGATAAATCGTCTGGTACTTACTAAACCGGATCACGGGTGTTACAGACCTATAACACCTCTTTAGATCTTGGTGATGCTAATTTCCAGCCTTGAAGATTGCAAGCGCCTGCAACAGTTGAGTTTGATGGAACCTGAAGAAGTGAAGGTCCCTGGTTTCCCATGTATGTGATCAAATCTCGCAAAGGTCCAATTGTCAAACCGGAATTTAGCTGTCTCTTCATTTCCCACAGAGCACCTGATGAACCTTGATGCTGAAATTTTGATCTTCAACAAAGAGTGCCAAATCCATGGGTCTGAACTTCTCTCTTTAACTTACCAAAAGCTTGACTGCTTGAGTATATGCGTTTTCTGCCACTAAACCCTGAGAGATTCTTTGTTTGTTAGTATGTTCCATACCAATTTTAAGCAAAGTGTGATGTTCCAGGATCTGAAGCTTCTAAGTCCTAGTCCTCCCTTTTTTTTTGGGGAGACACACCGTAGCCCATGCCACTTTGCTAGGTTTTATGTTATCTAAATTTCCAGACCATAACAATTTCACACATAGAGACTTAATACTTTTGATGCAGCCTTTGGGTAACAGGAATGTTGAGAACCAAAAAGAAAAAATGCCCATGATAACCTTGCTCATTAGGTGTGTTCTTCTAGCCTGCGAGAGGCTATTAACTGCCCAGAATTTGAATTGGGATGCAATTCTGTCTAATAGCGCTCAGTACTCAGATACTTTTAGTTTTCTAGATATTAAGGGAGGCCAAGGTACCTGATCGGTAAGGAGCCCAAAGGATAGCCAAATTTTGCTATATCTGCAAGTTCTTCTTGGTTTACTCCTGATAGGAATAATTCTGATTTTTCTTGATTCACAGTTAGACCTGACCATAGCGCAAATGAATCAAGAGTTTCAGTTATTCCATGGATGGAGTTATTGCTGCCATCAGAAAATATCATCACATCATCTGCAAACATCACTTATTTTATCAAATGGATCCCAATAATAACTCTTTCGCCACCCAAAACTCTACTAATCACTCTTTCAACTATCCAAATCCCCACAATTACCAATTTCAAAAACAATCTTAGACACCAATTTTTTTTTTTTTTAAAAAAATTAATGTGTGTTTTAATTTACGTGGGTTTTATGTCTGTTTTATTTTATGTGTGTGTTTATGTTTGTTTTAATTATGTGTGTTTTAATAATTATGTGTGTTTTAATAGTTTTGTGTGGTTTAATAAAAATGTTGGTGTTTAAAAAATTGTGGGACATTTGATTAAAAAAATATGGGACATTTGATTAAAAAAATGTGGGGTAGGGTGTTGAATTTTTAAAACAAAATTATTGCGGATAGTAATAAAAAAGGGTGTTGAATTATGAATTGGAAAAGGGACAAAATGATGTGTAATAATATTAAGAGGGTTGAATAAAAATGGGTGTTGAACGAATGTACATAGTCTTATATCCACATAATTTTTTCTCTCTTCCACATCATTATTCAACACTCATTTTACCTTTATACTCTACAATGTTTAGTTTAAAAACTTTTAACACCATACCCCACATTTATATCAAAATATATTATTTTATTTAAACATACTTAATTTTTTATTAAAACTAGTGGTGGGCGTAAAGTTTTTCGGTCTGGATACGGTTGGTTTTTTTTTTTCATTTTTTCGGTTTTTCGGTTATATAAAAAATGAGACCATACAAAAACCATATGATATTTGGTCTGGATACGGTTCAGTTTTTACGGTTTTTTGGTTTTATAAAAAATAAAACCATATAAGACCATATATAATTTGGTTCGGTTCGGTTCGATTTGGTTTTCGGTTTGGTTTTGGTTTTTCAGGATTATTCCAAGGTTTTACTAAAATTATGAACTTACAAAAACTTATACAGTGCACACATTTATAAACTTATGCACATAATTAAAAATTCTCAACGTGATACTAAAATCACGTGATTTTACAAAAATCCAATGATCCACATATTTTTTTTCAAGATTCGTGATGTCTAATGGCTAATGCAAATAATGAAAAATTAAAAACCCCTTTTTCATAAATTTAAAGTAAGAAAAGAAAACATTGTACCAAATAAATGAAAAAACGTAATCGATCAATGAATAATGTATCAAGCTGGCAACATAAACATAATTGATCACTCGAGCCGAAGGGTAGGAGTGAGTAAATTGATGAGACCAAGCAAGACATCTTTGATGTTTCTTTAAGCTCGAGAATGAAAAAACAAAAAGCAAAGTTGAAAGATTAAAATAGGAGGAGTTTATGGGTGGATAGGGATATGTTACTTAAAATAATGTAATATACATAATTATATATATTTTCAGTTCAAAAAAAAAAAAAATACATAATTATATTTTCAGTTCAAAAAAAAAAAAAATACATAATTATATATATATATATATATTAAATTTAACTAAAAGCCAAATAAACATTCGCTTTTACGGTTTTAACCGAACCAAATCTAAACCAGCGGTTTCAAAAAAATAGTAACCTAATGGTTTTTTAACATAAACCATAACCAGACCAAACCTTTTATTGTAACCTAATGGTTTTTTAACATAAACCATAACCAGACCAAAC
The DNA here is from genome assembly GCA_036630335.1 of Physaria fendleri. Taxonomy (NCBI): domain Eukaryota; kingdom Viridiplantae; phylum Streptophyta; class Magnoliopsida; order Brassicales; family Brassicaceae; genus Physaria; species Physaria fendleri. The sequence continues at coordinate 38,766,665 of CM071718.1, read as the reverse complement.
CTTTTATTTCGGTTTGGTTCGGTTTGGTTTTTTTGGTTACGGGGTTTTTGTCCACCCCTAATTAAAACACACTTAATTTTTATTAAAACACACTTAATTTTTATTAAAACACACACATTTGGAATAGATGACGACATGAAGAAATTTGGTGGAAAACCATAATTTGGTATTGTTTTCGATTGATTGGAAGAATGATTTTGAAACTAAAAATTATTGAGATTTGGATAGTTAAATGGAAGATTAGAAGATTTTTGAATGTTTTGAAAATTATTATTAGGATTCATAGTTTAAAAGAATGATTTTTTTTTGGTCCAAATGAAATGAAACAAGTCTCTATTCAGTTTTGAAAATGATGAATTTTGATATAAAAATAAAATATATTTTATTTATTTATTTATAAATAAATGAATTTAAAGATAATGGCGGATGTGAAAAGAAGAAAAATTGGAGAACCAAAAGAATTTATTCATATATTAAATAAAAATGAAAACATAATTTGGTATTGTTTTCGATTGATTGGAAGAATGATTTTGAAACTGAAAATTATTGAGATTTGGATAGCTAAATGGAATATTAGAAGAATTTTGAATGTTTTGAAAATTATTATTAGGATCCATAGCTTAAAAGACTGATTTTTTGTCCAAATGAAATGAAACAAGTCTCTATTTATACAGTTTTAAAAATGATGAATTTTGATATAAAAAAAATATAATTGTTTAATTTATTTAGAAATAAATGAATTTAAAGATAATGGCGGATGTGAAAAGAAGAAAAATTGGAGAACAAAAAGAATATTTTCATATATTAAAGAAAAATGAAAAAAGAAAGAAAAAAAAAGCTAGATGACGACATGAAGAAATTTGGTGGAAAACCATAATTTGGTATTGTTTCGATTGATTGGAAGAATGATTTCGAAACTGAAAATTATTGAGATTTGGATAGTTAAATGGAAGATTAGAAGAATTCTGAATGTTTTGAAAATTATTATTAGGATACTTGAATGTTTTGAAAATTATGATTAGGATACATAGCTTAAAAAGACTGATTTTTTTTTTTATTATTAGGATACTTGAATGTTTTGAAAATTATGATTAGGATACATAGCTTAAAAAGACTGATTTTTTTTTGTCCAAATGAAATGAAACAAGTCTAGTTTTAAAAATGATGAATTTTGATATAAAAATAAAATATAATATATTTTTTATTTAGAAATAAATGAATTTAAAGTAATGGCGGATGTGAAAAGAAGAAAAATTGGAGAACCAAAAGAATTTTTTCATATATTAAAGAAAAATGAAAAAAAAGAAAGAAAAAAAGCTAACTCACTGCTTGAAACTTTTTCAACTAGTTTAATCCTAATCAGATTCAACTACCCTATTGGAAATGACTTTAGGTAGTCTTCAGAAAAGTAAATGAATGTTTTAGTTAACATTTGAAAAGAGATGCATGTTTCTTTTGTTTGGGTTAATCATAGTCTCGTCTGACAATGCAAGCACCAATGTGCACATGCGCAGGCTCTGCGAATCAGTTTTACAAATGGGGAAATGGTAGAGCAGGCCCGACCCGTGGCATAATCCACATAAGTCATCGTTTAGGACCTCCAATTTTTTGAAATTTTTTGGTCCCAAATTTTGTACCGTGTGTTGACGTACTTGGATTCGATTCTCACTGAAAGCATAACTTTAATATATTTTTTTTGTTTTTATAAGGGGCCCCGAACTTTCGGTTTTCGCGTGGAACCCTATAACACTTGGAACGGCTCTGTGGTGGAGATAATCATCTTTGCTGGACAACCACCTTATCTCAGTAGCCATTACCACGTAAGTCAACAAGACGCATTCTCAGATGGGTATGATATTTCGTCTTGTATTGATCTTAAAGACTAGTGGGTTAGGCACAAATATCATTATTAAATAGTCTCGATGTTCTACAGTCCAAGTGTGAAGTGTATAGTAGAACCAATATGTTAACTATCTTATGAATGGTCAGAGTTTTAGAACACTTTATTTGTTTGGGCAACAATTTAGAACATTTAAGTCTTTTGACCTAAAAGGTCATAATTATTGTGATCGCTGAGGATGACAAGAAGATGTAGCGGATAAAGTGAACCGTTTGGTTCCACTCACATGGCGAAGTAAGATCATGTCGAATGGGTGTTATCGAAACGATTCAAAAATTGTTTTTGTGATACCTAATTTTGTATTTCATTTAATTTCAATGCAAAAATGATTGAAGCCAAAAGACTTGCTCTTTATTAAATTGCATGTTTAGTAACTGTAGAGTATTTCATATTTGTTTTCATTTCCTTGTTGTTGTAGCTTTAACCGAACAATTGAGTGAAGAATTCCAACGGTTGAAAGCAACATACGATCTGATCCAAAAAATCGGCCAATTGGACAGATCAAAGATGAAAAACATTGACTAATTAGTCTAATTGGAACACCAAAACATGTTCCAACATCAAATCAACATCAATCAATTCAATCAGCCACACACAAATCTAAAGAAATTGTGAAGGCTTCGCAACCCTATTGGATTAGGGACTGCAATTCTTACAGTTGTATAAGTTTATCTTTGTACATGCTCAAAATAAAAATTCAATTTAAAGTATGTAGATAGATAGACGGGTAGACGAATTAATTAGCCCTGAACTATACTGTTTCCCAATTTTTCTACACAAACTATTTTCATCTCAAATTTTAGTCCCAAACTATTCAATTCTTAAAATTGGATACCTAATTCCTACTATTGTCTCAAATTTTCATCCTACAAAGTAGCGATCACAAAAAATTATTAGCGCTTGCTTAACCGAAATCAAATTACATAAACCTGTTTAGTGATCTTAAACCAATCTGTTATTACTGATAATTTTATGTTTAATTTTAATGAAATCCCCAAATTCTAGGATTTAAAACTTCAATTTTTCTTCTTCGATAACTCACTTTCTCTCTCGATTACGAACAAATATCTTCTTCTTTTCGACTCTTCTTGAATTATTCTCAGAGAATCGTGCTTGATTAAATGAAAAGAATGACGAATTTCGATCAAACAAACCTCGACTAATAATTTTTGTAATCGCTATTTTGTAGAGAGAAAATTTGAGACAATAGTAGGATATGGGTACCCATTTAAAGAATCGAATAGTTTGGGACTAAAATTTGAGACGTAAATAGTTTGGGTAGAAAAATTGGGAAACGGTATAGTTCGGGACCAATTAATTTTTCAACCCTAGATAGACATGATAAACCTTAATGTGATTTGAAAAGAGCTTCAAAATGTGTCCCTTTTATATATGTTCTGTTTTTTTATAAACCTTTTTTTTCCACAATTGGTATACTTGATTGACATAAAAGATCTTACAACTTCATTAAAGGATCCAAGAAAAAAGCACTAGATTATCTAACTTAAGAACTTATCAAAAACAAAAGGACAATGGTCACAGTGCCGATTGACCATAAACCAAAACAATGGGGTAAAAATGACAAAACCGTGTATTTGCGGTAGTGAATAGGTTAAACTCTAGAGACAAACTCTTGGGTGAAACTACGGTGTGTTTCAGAATATCAACAACACTCGCTCGATCGAACCAACCTCAGCCCGATCAAACCAACACACAACACATCATACCTGCATAAGAAAACATTCTTGCTGTCCATGTACCTATACGACTTCAAATCTTATCCAACAGAGGAGAATAATCAGATGCAGTCAATCGCCTTGAAGTGAGAATAGGAGAAGAGCAAAAGAATGTTGTTGACATGGTCTTGAGCTTACAGAAATCCAAATGAGTAAGTTCATGTCTTTTGATTGATACTCCCAAGTTGAGACCTCGCTTTAAAGATTATTGAACTGTAACCTTTGGTTGTTTCATGAAAGAATGGTCTGAATTAAGATATTTTTGAATGCTCATGGCAAAGTACTTGAAGTTCATTAGAGATCGCTCCAGTTGCAAAGGCGAAGATCACCAAACACAACAATGGCATAACCTAGTTCTTACTTAAAGAGAAGTAAGAGTCTAGTATGGGGGAATTTAATGCGTTTCTACGTTTACCATTTATAACATATGTGGGTGTTTTTAAACTTTTTGGCCATGTTTGTTTCTCCATTTATATATCCTTCCAAATGATCCATTTAGATGATTCATTCAAATGGTTCATTTGGATGATTATGTTTGTTTGCTTAGCAACAAATTTTAATCATTTGAATGACTCATTGAGATGAACCATTTGAATGAACTTTGAAATTTAGGCTAAATTTTGAGATTCATTTGGATGGAGATGGTCTAGTTTTAATTTATTTTTAAAACTAAATAAATATATATAATAAAAGTAAAATTTTTAAGCCCTAAAATATAGGTTTCCATCAAAAATACGAAAACACAATTTCTCATCAAAACACAAAATATAAATTTTCGTAAAAAACATGAAACATAATTTTCCGCAAAACAAAAAAATATTTTTTTCTGCCAAAAATGTATAAATATATTCTCGTTCAAAATATTTGTTTCTATAAAAAAACAGAAATACATGTTTCCTGGAAAAAATAGAAAGAAATTGTGATATTCCTGTCAAAATACAGAACTGAGATTTTCTCGTAAAAAATTACAAAACCTAGATTTTTCTGCCAAAATTACGAAACCGTAATTTTTCCGCCAAAACCTACGGAACCGTAATTTCTCGTAATTTTCCCACCAAAAACTACGAACCGTAATTTTCCCGCCAAAACCTACGAAACCGTAATTTCTCGTAATTTTCCCGCCAAAAACTACTAATTTCTCGTAATTTTCCCGCCAAAAACTACGGAACCATAATTTTTTGGCCAAAACCTATGGAACCGCAATTTTCCTGCCAAAAATTACGAAATCGAAATTTTTCCGCTAAAAATTATGGAAGCGCAATTTTTCCGCCAAAAATATATAACCATAATTTTTCCGCCAAAAATTTAGTAAACCGCGATTTTGCTGTAAAAAAATACTGAAACCCGATTTTTCCGCAAAAAAAAATATACAGAGTCACTGATTTTCCGCCAAAAAATATTGAAATTAACTATTTTTTAAAATTACAATTAATATTTTTGGTAGTTTAATTTTTAATTACTAAAGGGTACATTTGGTATTTATTATTTTTTAATAAACCATATCTATCCAAATGATCCAATTTGGATCATCTAAATAGATTACAAAATTTAATATAAATTTTGTAACTCATTCAAATGAGTCATCTTAATGAATCATTCAAATGATTGATTTTTGTTAGTAAACAAACATCATTCATCATCTCCATTCAAATGGCATCATTCACATCATTCATCATCTCCATTCAAATGGATCATTCAAATAATTAATTTTTGTTACTAAACAAACATCATTCATCATCTCATCTCCATTCAAATGAATCATTGGGATGAAGAAACAAACATGGCCTTTATATAATTTTTGAGTCTTAATCAACTAAGTTCGTGCCTAGTTGAATAAATGATCTTGGAAAACGTACAAAGGAGAAAATGAGTCATTTTTGGAGTATCCACTATGTCTTAAAGATGTCAACGAATAAAGGTACTGAACTCTAAATGAGGTTTTCTCTTTATCTTTGAAAAGCTATAAGATTCAACTTTCACCTTAATTTGAATTACCTCAATCCGCGGTTTGAAAAATATGATAGATTTGCTAAAGAATACCTCTGTCCGTCGAGCTACACCCAACCTCCAGAATCCCTAATTTTAATTACGAAAAAATGGTCTTTCACCTGGTGAAGAGTTTTAGACCTATTTTTCTCTTTAATACCAATAGGCTTTGCTTCAGATCATAACACAAATCATAATACAATGTAGATCAGATCTCTTTTATTTTCCTCTTTTAGTTTTAGTTTTCATTTTGTAACGGAGACAAATCGTCATCATTATGAAGCTATTCTGAACCCTATCTAATGCAATATATTTCTTTTCTTTTTGAGATTATTAGCCCCGATTACTGTCGATCTGGCTGTTGTTCCTGCTGTTTCGTAATTCGAATACTATCGATACTTACGATATGGTCATTATTTAAAACGTCTTAAATCTTGTAATTTTCATATCTTTCTGTACACGTGTCCAAATCACATGTTTATAGCTTGTTAGAAAGATAATTTTAGTATCTACGGATAGACACCAATATCACTCAATTCTGACATAGGAATCAGAAGTTACAACCAAAACAAGTTCGTAGTACATAATTACTAAAAATAATTCGGATGTAACTTGTACACTCTATATCTTTCGATATACATAAGCAAATATTATGTTCTATATCTTTTTAGAAAGATATTTTCGATATCTACGCATAGACATCAGAATCACTCAAATCCAATACCGGAGTAAAGAGTTATGAATGAAACAAGTGAACTGGTCAATAACCAGTTACTAATTCGAACCCACGGCAAAACTGTGTCTCCTTAAGGAAACTATTCCCCGCTCGGTACCTACGGTTGAATGGAATATAACCTCCCTATTCCCCGCTCGGTACCTACGGTTGAATGGAATATAACCTCCCAGGATAGGACAGATTAACCTCACAAGAACAGCGGTACTGTCAAACTTTGGTGCCCTTGCCGAACGCAAACTACGGCTTGAACCACACGAAAATATCGAAAGAAATTTTTGTTTTCAAAATTCTTCTTGAAAAAAGAACTTTTGCAAGAACTCTCTGTTTTCTATCTCTTAAAAATTTGTCAAAACTGAGGCAATGCCTCTTTATTTTACTAAATAAATGGATATGATTTAAACAATTGTGTCTTTTTGATATAAAGAACCAAAGTTTTATTTGTTCGAAAAATCACATTTATTCATCATGTGATTGTTTGATCAAGAAAATCTTCCATTCATTTAAGTATATAAAAATTCCCAACATTGGCTGCATCACAGAGACTCTCAAATCTCCTTAATTGCTGTTCCGAGTATTTCTTTCTGTTCTTACTTTCATGTTTAAGTAGTTGAGTAGTTAAGGTTTATGGTTTTCAAAATGGAATTTCTAGTAGTTTATAGATCAGCCATAAATAGAGAATAGATCCATATATAGTCTTTGTTGGAACTTTATTTTAGATATATGCACTGGTACTCATATATTAAAATAAAAGTTCATTTGAATAAGAAATGGAGATATGCACTGGTACTCATATATTAAAATAAAAGTTCATTTGAATAAGAAATGGAGATATAAATGGGTAACTTAAATGTTTACCACATTAGAGGTTAGAGTAAAAAATCTCTCTCTATATATATATATATATACTTTAGATTAAGTTTTAACAAGGTTCTAACCTTGAGACGGAGATAAACCGAACTAAACTAAATCATAAGCGCGCGCGGTTAAGAATAGTCGATATGGACTTGAGCTCAATTACGGATTTAGGTTCGCGTTTTGCTCTATGAGATTTTGAGGTCTTATAATTTATATTTTTTGTATAATTTTAGTGTATGTAATTGATCACTATATACAACTAAATTATGATCAACAAAATAAAGTCTCTCATTAAAATGAAAATTGATTTCATGATTTACTATCATGATAAATCATGTTATAACCTACACTCCTTTGGTTTAATGACACAAAATTAATTGTATATTAATGTGCATTATTCTCCATGACTTTTTCATAATATATGTGCATTATTCTCCATGACTTTTTCATAATATATATAAGAAGTGTAAGAGTTTTCTCTAAGTAAGAGAACAACTATGAATCATGAATCATGAACAATGATATGAACTTCTTATATATTCTCTTATCCTCTCTCAAATGTTTTATATTATTGTATTATAAACGCATGTACATATATATTATAAATCTTTGTTTTGTGAGAGAGATAAGAAATATGAGAGTACACACAAACCACAAAGGTTCGCAGACTTCTGCGTTTGGGTGCTGCAAAACAGAAGATTTGTGTGGTTTTATCTTGGGATCCTTGATTGCATCAAACCGTCACACTACGGGCAATTAAAGGGTTAAAGAGAAATTAACAGTTGATTCCGCACAAAAATCGTTTTATTTTTATATAATATTGGTATCTTCTTTATATTTTAATTCTGTTTTTATATTAATCACTTACAATTATTCAGTTTTGGCTTTTTGTAAAAATCATGTTCCTACCATCTTAAGTGGTTCGTAATGACCACTTAGTTTCTGATTTATGGTTAAATTTATAATTCCAAAGAACATAGATAATTAGAAAATAACTAGAAAATAGCATACCTAAGCAACAGTCCTTATCTCATGTTGCTTAGATAGAACCCACGCTATCTACGGTAGTGGGTCTCGTGCATTTAAATTGATTGATAATACACCTGATGAGACCTTTCTCCTATGGAAACTTCGCCAATATCATGTGTCTTTGAACGCTAATCTCTATTGGATTCATTGTAATTCCTTAGCCCGTGCTAATGTTATAGTAAGTTTTGGTTTGGATCTTTCTGTAAGAACTAATCCTTAGTTTGAAGATTACAGTCTTTAGAATCAATGTCTCAATTCTCGAGGTATTTCGGTGTTTGTTTAATGTTGTAATATCTGAGATTAATTTCCACTAAGCGCCAATGCACATTAGATTAAAATCCGATAAGCACAGATCTAGAGTTGCTTTAGCCAATAGATACAGTCACAAACTCGTATAGCAGTTTATAAAACATATAAGATAAATGGATATATCATGAATTCATGATGCGGCAAGAAGATCTACACAAATCTATTCTCACCGTCAAACATTATGGACTCACTAGGATGGGAACAGCTAACTACTACTAGTCTCTGAATTCGGATGGAGAATGACATGTGTTATGACAGGTGTCTACACATGTGTTATGACAGGTGTCTACTAGTTTCTAATAAAGTTAGAACTAGATATAAATATGAAATAATTAAATTTATATTCTCCTAGGTTTTGTAAAATAGAATATTGAGATAACTACATAATGATAATTGTGGAAATTTGTAACTGCTTTTGTGGTTACAAGTTACAACTACCAACCATAATTTACTCTCTAACTCATAAGGCTTTGTTTCTGGTGACTTCTTAGAGTGGTCGATATCGTAATACTATAAACAGGAGCCTTGCGGTGTACGTGTTTAACTATATAAATAGGTGTTATATGGTTTCTTTCCTTAATGAGAAAACAAACATATAAGCCCTTAATATTTCATAATATATACATATTAGACGTTTTTCTTTCTTTGATTAGCCAAGACTAGAGAAACTAGAAGTGAGCAAAATGTGGCGGCTGAGAATTGCAGCTGAAGCTGAAGACAAGACTTACTTATTCACCACCAACAATTACGCCGGTAGGCAGATTTGGGAGTTCGATGCAAACGCAGCCTCTCCAGAGGAACTCGCTGAGGTCAATAAAGTTAGAGAAAATTTCTCTAGTAACCAGTCTCGGTTCAAGCCTTGTGCTGATCTACTTTGGCGCATGCAGGTTAAGAACTATACTGTTTTTCTTTAGTATAACATAGCAAAACGCACTACTAAAAAAATCAATATACCCAACGATTAGCTAGACTCAAAATATTTAAGTCACGTAAGTATAATGTAAAATTTAATAGTGAACATAATTACGTCTGCAGTTTTTGAGGGAGAAGAAGTTTGAGCAGAAGATTCCAAGAGCGATAATAGAGGATGCACAGAAGATAACATATGAAGAGGCCAAGAAAGCACTTAGAAGAGGCATACACTATTTTGCGGCCTTGCAAGCTGATGATGGTCACTGGCCTGCTGAAAATTCTGGTTCCTTGTTCTTCGACGCACCCTTTGTATTTTTCTTTCTTTGATTAGCCAAGACTAGAGAAACTAGAAGTGAGCAAAATGTGGCGGCTGAGAATTGCAGCTGAAGCTGAAGACAAGACTTACTTATTCACCACCAACAATTACGCCGGTAGGCAGATTTGGGAGTTCGATGCAAACGCAGCCTCTCCAGAGGAACTCGCTGAGGTCAATAAAGTTAGAGAAAATTTCTCTAGTAACCAGTCTCGGTTCAAGCCTTGTGCTGATCTACTTTGGCGCATGCAGGTTAAGAACTATACTGTTTTTCTTTAGTATAACATAGCAAAACGCACTACTAAAAAAATCAATATACCCAACGATTAGCTAGACTCAAAATATTTAAGTCACGTAAGTATAATGTAAAATTTAATAGTGAACATAATTACGTCTGCAGTTTTTGAGGGAGAAGAAGTTTGAGCAGAAGATTCCAAGAGCGATAATAGAGGATGCACAGAAGATAACATATGAAGAGGCCAAGAAAGCACTTAGAAGAGGCATACACTATTTTGCGGCCTTGCAAGCTGATGATGGTCACTGGCCTGCTGAAAATTCTGGTTCCTTGTTCTTCGACGCACCCTTTGTATGCTTACACATATTTGTATTATGATATTTATCAATATATCTAGTAACACACTCTTATCTACACAAAACTCTTATGGTCTATTCAATGATGAAAACAAATCACAGGTCATAAGCTTGTACATCACTGGGCATTTGGATCAAATCTTCTCATTAGAGCACCGCAAAGAGATGCTGCGTTATATGTACAACCATCAGGTATGATATTAAACTACTTTTACTGATAAACGTTACGAGATTGGTATATACAATATATGTTTGAATCGTCTCCGTTCTGTAGAACGATGATGGTGGATGGGGACTACATTTGGAAAGTCACAGTGTCATGTTCTGTACGGTCATCAATTACATATGTATAAGAATTTTCGGGATAGAGCCTGACCACGATGGTCAAGAAAGTGTTTGTGCAAGGGCTCAAAAGTGGATCATAGATCATGGTGGTGCCACCTATACGCCTTTGATCGGAAAGATTTGGCTTTCGGTATGCGAATCGAGATGAATCTTTCAAATTTTTTTTAACTGGTATCTATAGTATTTCTTAACATTTTTGAATTAAAAAATATATCACATGCATATATATAGGTTCTTGGAGTGTATGATTGGTCTGGTTGCAAACCAATACCACCTGAGTTTTGGATGCTCCCTTCATCATCTCCCATCAATGGAGGTTTCTCATGAACTTTTATGATCTGCTAAACTGTATCTTGAGTTAGTTTTGTGTCAGGCCAATGATTTCCTGAAAATGGATGCAGGCACTCTGTGGATTTATTTCAGGGACATTTTCATGGGTGTGTCATACTTGTATGGCAAAAAATTTGTAGCTAGCCCAACACCTCTTATTCTTCAGCTAAGAGAAGAGCTTTATCCTCAGCCTTATAACAAAATCAACTGGAGCCAAGCTCGCCAACTTTGCGCTAAGGTACTAATCCTCTTATACCCCGAATTGCTGTAACGCAGACATGAAAATGACTCATTAAAAAAAAAAAAAAAATTTGTAGGGAAGGATGTAGGAATATATTTTTGTGCTTGAAACACTGGACATAAATGCAATTTTTTTACGAAAAACTATATATATAATTGAAAAAATGGTGGTGGGGGGCTCGCAGCATTTAAAAAAAACAATCATTCAATCTTATAAAAAAATTCATTATTTTATGCATTTTTCTTAAAATCTTTTGCTAGAACTTCTCCGGAGATTTTAACTTTCAATAAAATAAATTATTCCCATTAGTATCCGTAATTGATAAATTTATGAGAATAATAACACAAAAGTATTTTGGAAAATTATTATTACATTCTCATGAAAATAATGTTATAATTTATATCTCTATTATAATAGTAAAAATAATTTTCCTAAACCTAAATATAAATAATATATTTCAATATAAATATAAATATTCTGGATTATGATATCAGAAATATCTCCATCATCTTCTAGATTTTATTTTCCATAATTTCTATAATCTTTGCAATCATCGATTATTATTCTCCTAACATAATCGTTCTATACTCAAGAAAAATTTCAAAGTTAGTACATGATATTTTAAAACTATTATTACTGATGAGCTAAACCTTCGTGAACAGAACAAAAACCTTACAAATATTTTTGAATGTTATATCTTCTTTTTCTTCTAATTTTTGTGAAATTATCTTGAGAATTTTATTTGTTATATATATATACATATATTATTTCTTTTGGACCCTCTATAAATTAGGACTCATTCAAATATTTCATAAAAATGTTCTCTGGATATTTGGCACATCTCTCTTGAATGTAATCTGTAATTATATTTTGCCATCGTCTTGTTAAATTGTAAATGACATATTTTGTGTCTAATATTTTTGCAAATTGTAAACACTACGTACCATCAAAGGAAAAAGGAATTTACAATGAAGATTGGGATTTTATTTGAAGTTAAATACACTAATCTAACTTGTAAAATGATGAGATTAGCCAATAATTAATGGTGATAATGCTGCAGGAAGATATGTATTATCCACAATCATTTGTACAAGACTTGTTTTGGAAAGGTGTTCATTTGATCTCGGAGAATGTCTTAAATAAATGGCCTCTCAATAATCTTATAAGACAAAGAGCCCTCCTGAAAACTATGGAACTCATTCACTACCATGATGAAGCCACCAGATACA
>CM071718.1:38706016-38718823 GCA_036630335.1 Physaria fendleri | reverse complement strand
TTGCTTGGCTATGGCTATGAATGGATTTGATGATATGAACGTTATTGGTGCCATGGCTCAGCAAAAGGATAACGTTGGTTTTGATCTTCGAACCATGAAGGTTTATTTCCAGAAGACTGATTGTAAGCTACTTTAGGACACAACAATAAAGATTGGTAGTTGTAGTTAGAAGAGCTAAAGCATATGTACCTGTATGTATATCATTTAATCATTTTACTATAATCTCTTAATGAGTAATCAGATTATATGCATCTTCTTCAGCTTGAACTAAGTATTGAATCAAAATTGGCATTGATGAAGTAACATTGGAATCCGAATATCTGACCTGGAATACACCCGACCCGTATCTGCAAATGCAATAACCAAGAGAAAAACCAATGGAAATAACTTGAAATCTGAAAAGAAACCAAACCAAAATATTGGACAAATGTTCGAAATCAAACCAAACCGGACAAGATGACCAAAAAAGAGAAAGAAAAAAAATCGATTTTGACATTTTTGCCCTTCTGTGTTGTTTTTTAGCTTCCAAAAGTCATATCTCGATCCCCAATTCGTGGATTAGGGTTAAAAGAACCATTTTTCATTTCTCATCGCGCACCCAAAAAAATCCAGATCGAAGAATATCCAATGGCGATGAGACGGATTTACAGTGAAATCAAGGGGAAGAAGGTGACGGAGCTTCCAGGCTAGGATTTACAGTGAAATCAAGGGGAAGAAGGTGACGGAGCTTCCAGGCTATTTCAAATCGACGTTTTCGACGGAGACCGTGAAGAACTCTGTGAAGAGAGGATTAGATAACTACAACGACAAATACATTCAAACCAGCTCCATCGATCCTCTCCTTCATATCTGCTTTGGAGGCATGGCCTTCTCTTACCTTGTCGCTCTTCCCAATGAGCGTCGTCATCTTGAGCACCAGCAGCATCATTTGGTGAGTTCAAGATTTGGTTATATAATGCAAGGATAAGCATCCCTGAATTAGTTGATTGCTAAGGATGTAGTTAGTATCTGCATGTTCTATCAAAGTCAAATTTGATTGCTAAGGATGTAGTTAGTATCTGCATGTTCTATCAAAGTCAAATCTGCGATCTTTTGTTTCTGTTTTGATGTTTTCTATTGTAAAGAATTAAACTTTTTCAAAATTCTCTGGTTTTAGATGTGTAGTTTGGTTTCGATGTATGTTATAGGCTTATTAGTAGTTCATGTATCATATATCACATTGTTTCATATTGATCTTTGGGATTTTGATAGGTAGATGCTATATGTGAACTTCTCTATATCAATGTCATGAAGTATCAGTGTATCAATTTCTAAAGTTTATTTGTGTGTTATGAATACAGGGATTGCTGTGAAGTCTTTCTTTGATGGTGATGATGACTCAAGATTGTGTCCTATTGTTTTGTTTTCTTGAAATTTCCTGGATATTGTTTCTTCACCTAAAGTGAAAACCTTTCTTTATTATCAAAATAATTGAAGGATCATGATATGAATAATGAAAACTGTTTTGTTTCTATTAAGTTATGGATTCAGCATCTGTTTTGTTCAATTTTGATTCGACACTCAGATCAAGATGAAGATGAATCATATAATTGATTAGTCCTTAAAAGATAATAGTAAAATGATTAAATGATATATAGGTACATATGCTTTAGCTCTCCTAACTACTGTAACTACCAATCTTTCTTGTTGTGTCCTAATTCTAAAGTAGCTTACAATCAGTCTTGTGGAAATAAACATTCATAGTTCGAAGATCATAACCAACATTATACTTTTGCTGAGCCATGGCACCAATAACATTCATATCATCAAATCCGTTCATAACCATAGCCAAGCAAAAGCTATCTCCACTTTCAGTGCTATAGAACAAACTCTCAGCATCTAACCCCACTTCAGCGCCGCCTAAAGCTATCTCCACTTTCAGTGCTATAGAACAAACTCTCAGCATCTAACCCCACTTCAGCGCCGCCTGCGAAACGAAACGTGACTAGGGGAAATCCGTAGAGTTCAAGTTTAAAATTCCCTTCGTAGCAAGGATTGTTGTATTGATCCCATTCTTTAGCTCGTCTGAAATCTTTAGCTAGAAAAAAATCGATTTCATCTAATAGAATATCGTAAGCTTCTCTGTTTGAATATCGTAAGCTTCTCTGTTTAGAATCGTATGTGAAGACCCCGTGTCAATGATCGTGCCTCCCCTAGACCCATATCTTTGAAAAAAATCAGGTTCGATATCGAGAAGTTTTCCTCCAAAGGAGATTGCTTGAAGATCAATAGACCCATATCTTTGAAAAAAATCAGGTTCGATATCGAGAAGTTTTCCTCCAAAGGAGATTGCTTGAAGATCAATATAGTATCGATCCTTGTAGATCGATAAAGGTGTTGGAACACCTTTGTTTTTGGCTCCGTTACCGAGGATCAGAACGTTATGAGGGTAAGTAGGATCGGATAATCTACCAAAACAGTACGAGAATTTAGACAAGAAGCTTCGACTTAATATCGAGACACCATCAGATATCAGTTTATCTTCAGCTAAAACGCCTCTAGTATCCGACAAATCGCGGTACTGAAGGTAATATCGACAAGTACCAGTCTTTTTATCGCGAAAGATCTGTGGAATAGCGTGTGGTGCAGATTCACAGGAGGCATTACGGTAAGTAGAAGATCTTGAAGGGTTGTAAAAAGGAACTTTTTGAGGGTAACTAAGTAGAAGATCTTGAAGGGTTGTAAAAAGGAACTTTTTGAGGGTAACATTTGATCCAAGTTAGGTCACTACCTGTATCTATGAGTAAGAGTTGAGAGATTGGTGGATTTCCAATAGAAACCTTAGCAAGGAAAGCTCCTTCCCTTAGATAAGGAGTGACATGTGAGATAATAGAGACTGTCTCCTTAGTCCTCAAATTAAGCTCCTTCCCTTAGATAAGGAGTGACATGTGAGATAATAGAGACTGTCTCCTTAGTCCTCAAATTATCTAGTGGCCTTAGTGAAGTACATTGATTTGAGAAATTGAGAGTGATTACAGTGATGATAAGAATAGCTACACGAATACGTAAGGTTAAAGAGATGGCCATTTGATTGTAATGATTGGATCGGATTATAGAAGTGATGAAGTTGTTTAACAAAAGAGACTTCTCACTTATAAAGCTTAAGTTGCAACTATAAGGTAGATTATAAAGGAAATTTTTAGTCAAATATTTTCCTGTAGTTTAGGGATATATTAGTATTCCAACAAACTTAAAAACAATATAATCTATCTTATTTAAACAATTTTTCAAATTTAAAAATTATAATTATCCAAAACAAAAAATTTCAAACTTTTTTAATATGACTTTTTATGTGAATTTTTTTTTTCGTATGGAGTTTATTTTATTGAATGATTAAAAAACATAACAATTTGATTAGATTCCAAACAAAAAGATTATGTTCATATATGTGTTTAGTGTAGATTTAAATATGTTTTCAACAAAAAGATTACCACTAACACCATGGATCAAGAAAGAAATTTTTTTTTCTAATTGTTAGGGGTTTATGTGCTTTCAAAACTAAAATAGTTACATCAGTTGGTCGGTCTAAATATTTATTTAAGATGTTTGGGATTTTTTTTTTCTTTTTTCTTTTTCTCAAAACCAAACTTTATATAACCCCCGATAGGGTAAACAGCAAGAGTAACATCCAAGAATAGGACAAGCCATTGTAGAACATAATTATCTATAGCGCCAAAATAGATCGGTTGATCCTTTGCTAATTTGGCCAGTGCGTCAGCTGCCGTGTTGCGTGTTGCCTTTCCTGTTCACCTTACTAAACTTTATATTCCATGGTTTTCCATGCACCTTGTCTAGGATTTCCGTTATATAAGAAAGCAATGTTGGCCATCTGTATGGGCGTTGTAAAGAATCTATTAGGGAGAATGAATCACTTGTTGCTTCCGCGTCTAAAGTGAAAGTAGTTTCGGGAAAGTCTTCATTCCCCAAAAAAAAACACCTTGCTCGTTTCATTTTCATTCCCCAAAAAAAAACACCTTGCTCGTTTCATTTATATCAATCAAAAATCTTTCTAATCTACATAGGTTTCAGAATTATGAACTATGATCAAACTTTTTCGAACCGAGTACAAATTTTATAACGTTTCAGATCCTTCATGTATATAAAAATAGCATCTTCGTATGATATCTATCACATTAAACACAACATATCTCTTGTAATAACAATAATGTTCTATTTAATAAATAATATTTTTTATTTAATAAAAAATGTTCTACAAAATTTGCAATAAATCGGTATGATTGAAAATATCACTTTATTAGCCTAAGTATTGAAATTCATGTTCCTTTGACCAAAAACAACATTTTTTTTTTTTGAAAATTAAAGACTCCAAAACAAAAATTAGAACCAAAAATAAAATAAAAAATAAAAAGCTTAAAGATTCAAGGTTTGAATTTTACTTTGACTTCCAAGCATTAACCAATCAATAATTTTTATAATTCTTGCGAAATGTAATTCATTAGATATTTAAGTAAAAAATAAAATAAAATAAAATAAAAATATTCAGTCCAAAATAAAAAATAAAAAATAAAAATATATGTAAAGAACTTACAGAAATTAATTAATTTGGAACGGAAAGAGTATTAACTTTTGTTATCGATCTAACTATAAAACAATTGATGAAGATACGTTGTTAACTTGTTTTATTGGTCAACAATTGATGAAGATACGTTCTGTTTTACGTTAAAGATATTAAAAACTCCCTTTCTATTAAATACTCCATATTTCAAACTGAAAAAACATATGACTATAAGTGCATCAATGTATAAATTAAATCAATCTCGTGCTGAAGCTTCTCGATTTCAGATTGAGGATTGTGGAGTACACTATCCAATGTGTCTGTTGCGTTGACGAATTCTTCAATTCATCTATTCTTGACCGCCAACTTTGAATCCTTCGATGTGGCCATCGCCCTAAGCCTCCTTTCCGACATATCCTTTTTAAAGCTGTCAGAGACATTTTCAACTACACTGCTGCGGGAGATGCAAAAGCGGACTGATCTCATGCATTGTCATGTTAAGCTGTCAGAGACATTTTCAACTACACTGCTGCGGGAGATGCAAAAGCGGACTGATCTCATGCATTGTCATGTTTCGTGTTCTTTCTCTCTGTACAGAGAGAAAGAACACGAAAAATGACAATGCATAAGATCAGTCCCTAGAGGGGATTTTCTCTTTTGCCCTTTCCTTCGCCGTGGATGTGGATGCTCCATCTCTCGGTGGTGTACCATCAGAGATCATCAATCTCTTCTCCAGTGATGATGTCTTCGTCTATATCATCATCTGACCCAAAAAAGCCGACCCAAGACGCGAAGTTTTGGTCGTTAACAAAAGACATTAGATCAAACTCATCGTTGGTATCGTTATTAGGGATCTGAAAGATTAGGTTCTTGTAACGATGAGGGGTTTGGTCGTTAACAAAAGACATTATATCAAACTCATCATTGGTGTTGTTATTAGGGATCAAAAGATGTTTGGTCGTTAACAAAAGACATTATATCAAACTCATCATTGGTGTTGTTATTAGGGATCAAAAGATTAGGTTTTTGTAACGACTGAGTTTGGTCTACGTCCATGAAAGACATGTCCATCAAAGTGGGACTAATCTGTCAGACGGACGTAGACTAACTCCGTCAATCCCTAATAACGACACCAACGATGAGTTTGATTTAATGTCTTTTGTTAACAACCAACGCGTCGTTACAAGAAACTAATCTTTCAATCCCTAATAACGTGATTTCTATATACAAAGTACTAATGTTTTACGAATATTTTGCACTAAATGGATATGAATGAAAATATCATAACTTTATTAGCCTAATTATGGACAAAAATCAATGCTAAACAATAGAGTAACGTTCTTTCAAAAATTTGAAAAAAAAAATCTTCCATTTAAGTTTGAGATACATCTAGCTTATAAATAGATAAACAATTTCACAGTAACATACAAACAAATATTTTTAACATCTATAAGTTTAGGAGAAGAACAAAAAAAAAACTTGATAATATGGAGAGTATGATTAAGCTTGTATTCATTGTTAACTTGCTCATCTTTTTAACCTCAGGTACTGATATATTATCTATTTGTTCATTGTTGTTTTAGCTATCCTTTTCTCAAATCGTTCTATTTCATCTGGTAATCTCTCGGGGTACGTAGTACGATATGAGAATATTTCTATATTTTGTTTTCTCTTGTTTGTTTATTTCGTTTATACTTCATATACTATAAATATTTTAATTGTTCTATTTAATTTATTATATAAACACATTTTCTTGATGTTTTTATAAATGTACTAACATAATATAATGTAACAGTTGTGGAACAGACTAGAGCATCAGATATTCTTCCATTTAAGTTTGAGATACATCTAGCTTATAAATAGATAAACAATTTCACAGTAACATACAAATAAATACTTTTAATATCTATAAGTTTAGGAGAAGAAGAAAAAAAAGCTTGATAATATGGAGAGTATGATCAAGCTTGTATTCATTGTTAACTTGCTCATCTTTTTAACCTCAGGTACTGATATATATCTATTTGCTCATTGTTGTTTTAGCTATCCTTTTCTCAAATCGTTCTATTTCATTTGGTAGTCTCTCGGAATACGTAGTATATTCATGAGAATATTTCTATATTTCGAACTTTTTTTTCGTTTATACCTCATGTACTATAATATATTTTAATTGTTTGATTTAATTTATTTTATAAACACATTTTTCTTGATGTTTTTATAAATGTACTAACATAATATAATGTAACAGTTGTTGAACAGACAAGAGCATCAGATATATGTTATGACTATAGGTTAGGGGCATGTGAAAACTGCGATGGAAAGTGCAAGGCTTCTGAAAGTTTTATTGAAAGTTTTATTGTTTCGAATTATATTTTAAGTAAAATATATGAATCTTGTAAATGATATTAAATTAATTAATAAAATTATTAACTAAAAAGAATTATGTCTCTAATATTTAACATGTCATATAGTTTAGAGATTTAATGTTAAATGTTTTAAAATTAAAAATATATCTTTGCATAAAATAATTTATTACATTAATATATAAAATATAATTCGAATCATGATGTTTTTTTATGCATTCATATAGGTTTAATATATAAAATAATTTATTACATTATTATGCGTAAGAATCGTTTATACTAAACCTATATGAATGCATAAAAAAATATTATGTTAAGAAGCTTTTTAAGATAAAGAATCGTTTATACTAAACCTATATGAATGCATAAAAAAATATTATGTTAAGAAGCTTTTTAAGATAAGAATAATTTATGTTATATGCAAATATTGTTAATTGCATTTTTAAAATTACATAATCCATAAAAAAAATTGGAACAAAAATAACTAAATAAGTAATAAGTTTAAAGATTCAATGTTTGACTTTGACTTTGACTTTGACTTTGACTTTCAAGCTTTAACAAAAATAGGTCTTCCTAATTATATTAGAAATATTGGCAATATATTAGTATGACTGAAAACATTATAACTTTATTTATGGATTGAAAATTAATGTTCCTTTGACCAAAAAAAAAAGAATAATTCATTTATAACTTTTGGAAAACAATCTTCTTGAGATACAACTAGCTTATAAATTGAAAAACAATTTCACAATAACATACAAACAAATATTTTTAATATCTATAAGTTTAGAAGAAGAAGAAAACGTGATAGTATGGAGAGGATTACAAAGCTTGTATTCGTTGTTAACTTGCTCATCTTTTTCATATCAGGTATATATACACATTTTTCTTGATGTTTTCATAAATATACGAAAATGATAATATTAACTTAATGATATATATACAATGTTACAGTTGTGGATCAGGCTAGAGCAAATACATGTGTTGATGGTTTAGGCACATGTGAAAATTGCGATGCAAAATGCAAGGCTAAGCATGGTCCAACGAGTCAAGGCAGTTGTGATCACAGTGTTGGGGTAGAACTGTGCAAATGCTCTTATGAATGCGGAAAATCACCACCTGCACCACCAGGAAAACCCAAATGTCAGGGTGGGGCTGGTTTGTGTAATCAACAATGTCCCGGAAACTGTTGTGATTTGAAATGCGCACAAAAGTATGTGGGTGGTCATGGATTTTGTAATCCTCTCGGTCATTCTAATTTTTGCCAATGCGAATATCCATGTTAAAACCGGTTAAAACGGTTAAAGATTGTCATATTGTCATTGTCATTATCTAAAAAAATCTATATAGTATCTTTAAAGTGAATTTAAAAATATCAAAATTTTTATCATTCATCAAGTATAATGACGTATTTGTAAATATAGTTCGTGATAATTATTTTAACTAGAAGAACTTGGTAGTCTTTTGACATTAAACAAGAAGAGCAAAACTAAACTAAACAAGAAGAGCAAAACTAAACTAAGGCACAAGTTATGTTCGAAAAACACTGCTTCACATTAAAATAAAACCCTAATTGTTCTTGGATAACAAACCCACAATATGAGGACACCTAGATCACATTCACATGATATCATCAGAGCAAAAGATTGAAGTAGATTTCAAGCAACAAGCGTGTTTGATTATAAAACTCAAGAAGGCTCTCTCTTCTTTCATCTCAGTGGACCCTTGGAAGTTGAAAGTTTTAAGACTCTTCAACAAACATTCAGGAACCGAACTGTTCCTTCTGAAAGTTTTATTGAAAGTTTTATTGTTTCGAATTATATTTTAAGTAAAATATATGAATCTTGTAAATGATATTAAATTAATTAATAAAATTATTAACTAAAAAGAATTATGTCTCTAATATTTAACATGTCATATAGTTTAGAGATTTAATGTTAAATGTTTTAAAATTAAAAATATATCTTTGCATAAAATAATTTATTACATTAATATATAAAATATAATTCGAATCATGATGTTTTTTTATGCATTCATATAGGTTTAATATATAAAATAATTTATTACATTATTATGCGTAAGAATCGTTTATACTAAACCTATATGAATGCATAAAAAAATATTATGTTAAGAAGCTTTTTAAGATAAGAATAATTTATGTTATATGCAAATATTGTTAATTGCATTTTTAAAATTACATAATCCATAAAAAAAATTGGAACAAAAATAACTAAATAAGTAATAAGTTTAAAGATTCAATGTTTGACTTTGACTTTGACTTTGACTTTGACTTTCAAGCTTTAACAAAAATAGGTCTTCCTAATTATATTAGAAATATTGGCAATATATTAGTATGACTGAAAACATTATAACTTTATTTATGGATTGAAAATTAATGTTCCTTTGACCAAAAAAAAAAGAATAATTCATTTATAACTTTTGGAAAACAATCTTCTTGAGATACAACTAGCTTATAAATTGAAAAACAATTTCACAATAACATACAAACAAATATTTTTAATATCTATAAGTTTAGAAGAAGAAGAAAACGTGATAGTATGGAGAGGATTACAAAGCTTGTATTCGTTGTTAACTTGCTCATCTTTTTCATATCAGGTATATATACACATTTTTCTTGATGTTTTCATAAATATACGAAAATGATAATATTAACTTAATGATATATATACAATGTTACAGTTGTGGATCAGGCTAGAGCAAATACATGTGTTGATGGTTTAGGCACATGTGAAAATTGCGATGCAAAATGCAAGGCTAAGCATGGTCCAACGAGTCAAGGCAGTTGTGATCACAGTGTTGGGGTAGAACTGTGCAAATGCTCTTATGAATGCGGAAAATCACCACCTGCACCACCAGGAAAACCCAAATGTCAGGGTGGGGCTGGTTTGTGTAATCAACAATGTCCCGGAAACTGTTGTGATTTGAAATGCGCACAAAAGTATGTGGGTGGTCATGGATTTTGTAATCCTCTCGGTCATTCTAATTTTTGCCAATGCGAATATCCATGTTAAAACCGGTTAAAACGGTTAAAGATTGTCATATTGTCATTGTCATTATCTAAAAAAATCTATATAGTATCTTTAAAGTGAATTTAAAAATATCAAAATTTTTATCATTCATCAAGTATAATGACGTATTTGTAAATATAGTTCGTGATAATTATTTTAACTAGAAGAACTTGGTAGTCTTTTGACATTAAACAAGAAGAGCAAAACTAAACTAAACAAGAAGAGCAAAACTAAACTAAGGCACAAGTTATGTTCGAAAAACACTGCTTCACATTAAAATAAAACCCTAATTGTTCTTGGATAACAAACCCACAATATGAGGACACCTAGATCACATTCACATGATATCATCAGAGCAAAAGATTGAAGTAGATTTCAAGCAACAAGCGTGTTTGATTATAAAACTCAAGAAGGCTCTCTCTTCTTTCATCTCAGTGGACCCTTGGAAGTTGAAAGTTTTAAGACTCTTCAACAAACATTCAGGAACCGAACTGTTCCAGCTAACAAATGAGTCCTCATCATCATCGTCACTTAGTTCTGAGTACTGAAAATCAAAAATGAAAAACAGTACTTAAAATCACACCATACTCCTGACAAAAAGATTTCAAGCAACAAGCGTGTTTGATTATAAAACTCAAGAAGGCTCTCTCTTCTTTCATCTCAGTGGACCCTTGGAAGTTGAAAGTTTTAAGACTCTTCAACAAACATTCAGGAACCGAACTGTTCCAGCTAACAAATGAGTCCTCATCATCATCGTCACTTAGTTCTGAGTACTGAAAATCAAAAATGAAAAACAGTACTTAAAATCACACCATACTCCTGACAAAAAAAATAATCTCACAGTACAGTGCTTTGCCGCAATGTAGTCCAAGAAGAACTGCTTACATAAACGACCGTGAGATCGAGGGTTTGCAGGTTAGGAGAATCTTTGAGCAGCAGAAATAGTATGTTTGACCAATTACGTCTGGTTATGTATAACTTCAAATTTGAAAGCTGTCTGAAGTCGATACCACCGCCATAATAAAACTACAGACATGACAACACAATAGAAAGGATTCAAAATCATGAAAAAACTGATTTTGTGTTTTAAGTGAAAGACTGAAAACTTGTAGATAGATAAAAACATATTACCTCATCTGCATAGATGTTATCCACACATAATGAAATGTTATCCACACATAATGAAAGACGTTTGACAGTTGTGATTGATTCGAGAAGCTTTACATTATCTTCCCAAAAACTGATATCTGCTTCTTCTAGCTCTCGCATATGCTCAATAAGATAGTTGACACCTTTACTGTTATGTACAACTTTAAAATACTTCAAAGAAGGTGTAACTATCACATAATCCTCACATTCGTGTCTATGTAACCTTAAAGATAAACGTAGCAAAGATGACATAACAATAATCAACGCTTTCACATTGTCTTCCCACTGTCGTTCAATAGTCAGATCTTCCAAAACAGGGCAATAAGATAGAAGCAACCGAAGAGAATCATCATTTGAATATGTCACCTTTCTAAGTTTCAAAGTTTTCAAGGAAGGGAGACAAGCTGTTTCAGGAACATCAACAAGTATCATTGGTTTTCGAAGTTCCAAAGTCACAAGCGAGTTGCAGGTATACAAACTACTATGCAAAAAAGAAAACGCAGCAGTTTCTCTATTGGAAATCCAAGAATACTCGCTGATACTTAGCTCGCGCAGGCCACGAGAAACTGCAATTCCAACCCAAGATTTGGAAGCCTCAGCGTCAAGTGATTCATCTAGATAAAATCTAAGGCGCAAGCTTTTTATGATAGGAGATTTGTGTAAAGGCAAGTTCTTGTTGAAAAACTCTCTCACTGAACCTTGACCACAGTAGATATCCAGATTAGGTGACCACATCCAAAGAAACTCCCATTGTTTAGACAAGACGCTTGTGGATACAGCAACTTTTGTTGGAAGAAACGATAATATCGTCACTAGCAATTCATCGGGTAAATCACTGATTTTAGCCATATCCTTACAAACACCAAAACAAGTTGTTCTCTAGGCTAAAACAATAAAAGTCAGAATGTAAGTTGGTTAAATACGATGCCTTACGCTTCAAGGAAAGATGAAGAAGAAAGTTTCGCAGGTGAGAAACCCTTCGGTGGTTGTTGTGCGGGAAAACTCGATCGCTTTAGAGTATCGTGAGAGAGACTCAACTTCTGAAATTAAAAAAAAAAGTGAAATTGAAACACAAGGAGGTTTTTGTTTTAGGTCGAAACAACTGCACATTTACTCATGTACCCCTATGTAACAATTTTTTTCATTACAGGAATCAGATTTGGGCCTATAGTTTACGGTCCATTAATAAAAACAATTATTTTATATGCAAAGAGATTTGTGGATTGCGTTTTGAAAATTACATATTACTAATATTTTTTGTAATCGATTTAACTGTATAAAACTTATTTTGTTGGTGAACAATCGAAGATATATATTAATATATGGATCCTGCCAAAAAAAAATATATATATAAAATATTAATATATGTTGTGTTTTTACCTAAAGATATATAACCTTTGCCCGAGCGATTGTGGCGCACCGGTAAAGACCAGGTGCGGATAGCAACCTCTATCCGGATTCGAGTCCTCTCCGGTGCGAACTTTAATCGCGATTTCTCGGAAAGTTTGGGCTTGGGCTTGGGTCTGGATGGGTACCACTTTGGACGTAGACGTAAAGTCCGGTGGACTAGTTGGTCCACGCTTAGTGGTCCGGATACTGGGTTACCAAAAAAAAATGGGTTTAATGCAAAAAAACCCTTAATCTCTTCATGGGTTTAATGCAAAAAAACCCTTAATCTCTTCCAAATTTGCAAATTTACCCTTCACCTTAGAAA
>CM071718.1:38662344-38672768 GCA_036630335.1 Physaria fendleri | reverse complement strand
TGTACATAATATCTTTATCAATGATCTTAGTCTCTCTGTTTTTCCGACGTATACTTCCGGTAATTTTCCGATGAGTTGTTTATACTCTTCACCGCCTTTTGCTATTTCAAACTCTGCTCTAAAATATAGCTCGATCACTACACGGATCTCTCCTTTCTTCGAACTTGATTTGTCCACGACCTCTAAAATATAGCTCGATCACTACACGGATCTCTCCTTTCTTCGAACTTGATTTGTCCACGACCTCTAAATATTTAGAAACGACGCAATCATAGCCGGCGTCACGGAGGCGGCCACATATCTCGCCGCGTAAACAGCTAGAAACGACGCAATCATAGCCGGCGTCACGGAGGCGGCCACATATCTCGCCGCGTAAACAGCTACGACAACCACCGTTGGTTAAAGGTCTGTGACAGACACATACAAAACCAGTTGATCTTACTTCTTTCAAAGCTTCTTTTGTCGCTTGTCTTATCTTTGTCTCTGTTGAACTTGTTCTATACAACGTCGCCTTCACAATTCAGACACAAAAATACAAAAATTGAAACTTTAAATCAAACAAAAGAGATTATATTATAGTTAGAGTTTATTAATATAAAAATATGAACCTGAAGAAGTTGAAGTTGTTCTTGCCAAAATTTGATATTCTCTTCGGAATTGTATTCAACATCTGAATCGTCTCCGGCGGGGAAATCCTCCGGAGATTGGTTACCTTCATCAAGAAAACCAAATAGAACATCATCGGAGCTAGCCATGCCGTCGAGAAATCTGATAATTTCATCGGAATTTTGCCGATCCATTTCTATTAAAGAGGAAAGAGACAGACAAAAGAAGAAAAAACTATTTTATTTTTTTTGTTTTAGGATGATGAAAAATAAGAATAAAGTTGGAAGATATTTATAGTGAGAAAATCTGAAGGCCAAGTGGGACCCGTGTTGGAGACATAGGACCCACCTGAGAGATGGGAGAAACAGATACAAGGCGCCGCGAAAAAGTGTTTATGTTGACGTGTCAGAAAATGATTGGGTTATATATATATATATATGATAGTTAGAGTTTATTTATATATAAACAAAAAAGTACCTGAAGAAGTTGTTGTTGTTCTTGCCAAAATTTGATATTCTCTTCGGAATTGTATTCAACATCGGATTCGTCCTCGACGGCGAAGTCCTCCGGAGATTGGTTACCTTCATCAAGAAAACCAAAAAGAACATCATCGGAGCTAGCCATGCCGTCGAGAAATCTGATAATGTCATCGGAATTTTGCCGATCCATTTCTATTAAAGAGGAAAGAGACTTTTAGAAGAAAAAAACTAATTTATTTTGTTTTGTTTTGGGATGAAGAAAAATAAGAATAAAGTTGGAAGATATTTATAGTGATAAAATCGAAGGCCAAGTGGGACCCGTGTTGGAGACATAGGACCCACCTGAGAGGTGGGAGAAACAGATACAAGGCGCCGCGAAAAAGTGTTTCTGTTGACGTGTCAGAAAATGATTGGGTGTTGTGTTAGAACTGATTATTTAAAGACAGGTAGATTTTGGGATGAAGAAAAATAAGAATAAAGTTGGAAGATATTTATAGTGATAAAATCGAAGGCCAAGTGGGACCCGTGTTGGAGACATAGGACCCACCTGAGAGGTGGGAGAAACAGATACAAGGCGCCGCGAAAAAGTGTTTCTGTTGACGTGTCAGAAAATGATTGGGTGTTGTGTTAGAACTGATTATTTAAAGACAGGTAGATCTGATGTCAGCATAGCCAATCACGAGAACCTTCGGACCACAGATTCGGATATACTCTATGCCTATATTTAATTTGTTTTTTTTTTTTTCACGAGAACCTTCGGACCACAGATTCGGATATACTCTATGCCTATATTTAATTTGTTTTTTTTTTTTTAATTTAAAAATTAGATTTCTGTTAAATTAAATTAGCACGCTATAATCCATTTTTGACAATTAGATTTCTAGACTATACTGATTAACAAAAATAATCCATTTTTGACAATTAGATTTCTAGACTATACTGATTAACAAAAGAAAAAGATTCTAGATATACTGATTAACACAAACAAAAACAAAAAAGATTTCTAGATATATTAACAAAAAAAAATACTAGATATACTATTTCTTTCTTTTTTTTGGAAAAAAAAAAATATACTATTTTCTTAACTCTTAATTTGTTTTTTTTTCACTGGAAGTATATATTATTATACAGAAGAAATAGTCTCAGGCCTAAATACAACGAGATTGGGCCGAAGCCCAAACACAGATTACAAAGATAAAAAAAATAGAACAAAGAGAAATAAAACATAATAGCTAAAAGCCCATTAGGCCCATGAACCAAACTGAAGATTCAGGTCGTCCACCAATAGAGACACGCGTAACAGGTTGGAGTGTGATGAAGGACAGGTGGCGCAAAGAGGACAACTCTTCGTGCATGTGGATGAGCAGAGCCGGCGAAGAAGAAAATCGGAGCTCCGGTGCTGAGAAGAAAGCCGAGTAACCGCGGACCGCAAGAGAAACTCCGGATTCGTCCGTCCTAGTGATGTGGTGAATGATGAGTCCTCCGGAAAAGAACTCAAGATACCAACAATCCATCAAGAAGCGAATCCGCTAAAATCTCAGATCTGTCGATAGAGACTAACAACGCCGGAAAAACAGAAGAAATTGACCATTTATCTGAAAACACGGTAAATTGTATCGAACTATAACTACTTTTGTATTAGAAAAATAAATATATTTATATATATATAATGTTACTTGACGTATAAGTTGTTATTGTCCACAGTATTAGACACTTTCTCCGTAAGAACTACATACAAAAATATTATTAGAAATATATAAATTTATATCCGATAACAAATATATGTATATGTATATATTCCAATGTGATGGAGTATAATGTTTTTAAGTACTTTAATTTTGAAATACTAGTAAACATAAAAGAGATAAATTTATTTCAATGCATTATTAAATAGGTATAATACTAATTATGAACAGCACAACTCGCTAGAATCGTCCTGATCAATAGACTGTAGAAAGGGACCTACGTGCCAATAATCAGACGAGGACAAAGACATCTCTACGTGGAAGATAGCCATACACGTGTTCTTTTGTCCTAAAACACCTTATCTCGACTAGTACTTACATGGGACTTCCTTGTTCTGCCACCAAAATAGAATATAATATTAGAGGAAATTAGCTGCAAGTTAGACCTTATATTAGGAAAAATCAGAAGGGAAAAAAGAACAATCGAAGTTTGCAAGTTAGACCTTATATTAGGAAAAATCAGAAGGGAAAAAAGAACAATCGAAGTTGTTCTTGACCAAATTTAATCTCTTATCTTTTGTTCCCGAACCAAATTTAATCTAACCAATTTTTTTGGTGATATATACATTTTTTGAGAAATTATGTATACCTATTTACTAATTTTTATAAAAATAAACTATGTTAATATCAATATATTATTACAATTAGTTCTTTCCGAATCTACTGCAAGTATATACTTTAGTTTGGCAATAGGGCTTAGCATTTAGCAAATGTGGTAACATAATCATATCAAATGTTCTACTAAGCCATAGAAATTTAGTTTATTATATCACTCTCTGGTTATAAAGATATGCTTTTTGTTGATCACTCACATGAAATTGTGAAAATGGATAAAAAAATGATTCGGTTTTAATTAAGTATATCCGCATTTTTTTATCCAAGAAGGATTTTGTGAGTTTGGGAATATTCTGGATCAAGGGTCACATGGTGATAGCATGTGGACCAGCTCATTGAAATAAGGTAAAGAAGAAGTGGTTAGAACAAAAATGTTAAATGTGGAAATAATGCAATTTCAATATTGTATTTTACTAGTAGATAAGTTGCTACAACTTTTGACACAGGTGGGTATACTACAAATTTAACTATTGACAGTTAGAACTCTAGAACCAGCTAATTGATGAGGTAAACAAGAATTAGGTAGAAAGAAAATGTTAAATGTGCAAATAATGAAATCTGCATGCAATCTTGTTTTTTTCAACTTTTGACACCCGTGGTTATGCTATATGGCTAACACAAAAATAAAATAAAATAAATAATTTTTTCAACTTTTGACACCCGTGGTTATGCTATATGGCTAACACAAAAATAAAATAAAATAAATAACATTATTAAATCATGGTGGTTTTAGAGATCTAACATGAAAATGAAGAAAAGATCTCTGTGGTTTAGAGACCTAACTTGACAGTTCTGAAGACGACTTAAATATTGCAATGTAGTTACAAATATATATTTTAATTTATGACATCAACATTCACATAGTCGATATTTTTAAATCTACTGTCTTTCAAACAACCATTTATCATCTATGGCGAGAACATAATAATAAGAACCATGTGCAAAAATCACTCTCTTCAATATTTTTAGTAAGGATGATTGAGAAGACCGTTTTAGAGCAATCTCAGCGCAATCAAAAATTTTCAA
This sequence comes from Physaria fendleri, assembly GCA_036630335.1. Lineage (NCBI taxonomy): Eukaryota > Viridiplantae > Streptophyta > Magnoliopsida > Brassicales > Brassicaceae > Physaria > Physaria fendleri. The sequence continues at coordinate 38,668,297 of CM071718.1, read as the reverse complement.
GACAATTGATGTCAGAATGGGCTTCAGATGAGGTTCTCAAGCCACATTAAGCATCTGAGCTTCGATATTTCAGCTCTTTTCTCCTTTTCCTCTTCTCTTAGAAAGGATGATCCGTCTGGTTATACGGGATTGATCTTTGACATGGATTCTTTTCTATAGACGATATTGGATCTTTACTCTCTTTATTCTCTTCAAATTTAAATTAATCATTTTTTTTGTGGAAAACAAATTAGTCCCCTTATTTGATTGATTTCATATTTTTTTGTAAGCCTACAATCGAGTTTTTTTTGAATAAAACTGAACATACATTAAAAAAAGAAAAAGAAATGTAACTATATATTATTTTGTCACCATCATCAATTACATTACCCTAACTATTTGACAGCTAGGGCCCTGGCTCGGAATGAATTTTTGTCACCATCATCAATTACATTACCCTAACTATTTGACAGCTAGGGCCCTGGCTCGGAATGAATCCGAAGAGTCAAAAAGAATGTAAGGTTAATCAAAAGATTAATTCTAGTTTTATTTAAACATATATGGTTGAATTTGAATAATAAATAAAATTTGATATCTCAAATCTTTTGGAAAGGATTTTTATTTAAACATATATGGTTGAATTTGAATAATAAATAAAATTTGATATCTCAAATCTTTTGGAAAGGATCGTTTCCTATCTCCAATAATTTAATAGTTGTGGCTATGTTAATTAAGAAATAAGAACACTTGGCATAAGGTACTACTGTTTCTTGTATATCCATCTTTTGGTGAGTTTGGCAAGAAATTTGAATTGGTAATTGATAAATACTATAGTATTATACAAATGATTTATGTCTAATATCATGAGAGTTTTGGAATTATTACGGTTGAAAAATATATTATTATGATTGTTATGTTTCTAAATCCTATTTTATGAAATTCAGCATCATCATTTATATCAAAGAATTTATATTTGCATCTATTAAGCAAAAGAGAGCTGCAAACAGAATATCACATTTTCTTGATCTGGTCACGAACATCATCTTTCACCAGGATGTTGACCTGGGGAGACTAGCCAAGAAGTTCTTTGTTGACTTATACACTTCCGAGTTGATCAATACATCACAAGGGAGACTAGCCAAGAAGTTCTTTGTTGACTTATACACTTCCGAGTTGATCAATACATCACAAGTGCGTTTCTCGGAGATGTTTGTTAATGTTCCAGCCAAGGTAACGTCTGAGCATAACGATTCTCTAACAGCGTTAGTCATCGATGTAGAAATCAAAAGAGCAACTTATGATATGGCATCGGAAAAGTACCCCGGACCAGATGGCTTACACTCATCTCAACCTCTTGTGTTGCTATTAAAACGGATATGATGAAGGCTTTCGATAGAGTTGAATGGCAATTTTTAGAAGACGCTTGAGAGCACTTGGCTTTTGTTCTACATGGATATCATGGATAATGAATTGTGTAACGACGGTGTCTTTTGGGGTTTTAGTCAATGGACAAGTAAGTGCACGATTTCAGCCATCACGAGGGCTTCGACAAGGAGACCCACTCTCACCTTTCCTCTTCATACTTTGTTCTGAAATTCTCATCAGGCTACTAAACCGAGAGGACAAGAACCAGCGGTTAGAGGGAATTCAAATTGCGGACCAAGCACCATCTATCTCGCATCTCTTCTTTGCGGATGATAGTCTTTTCTTCAGTTCCATACATAACTCTCAATTACTATTATTAAAGAAAATTCTAGAAGAGTACAAACAAGCATCCGGGCAAAGTGTCAACCTACACAATTCAAGCATTATATATGGTTCAAAGATTTCAGCCCAAGAGAAAGATAGATTCAAATACGAAACACAAGCATTATATATGGTTCAAAGATTTCAGCCCAAGAGAAAGATAGATTCAAATACGAAACATGTATTCATCAAGAAGGGGGCAAAGGAGCCTATTTAGGATTACCCGAGGCATTTTTCGGATCGAAAACAGCAACTTTAAGATTCCTAGAAGAAAAAACAAAGAATCGTATAGGCTCATGGAAAAATCAGTATCTATCTCAAGTAGGGAAGGAAGTTCTTCTTAAAGCTGTTGCGTTTGCTATCCCTACATATGCGATGTCATGTTATCTCTTATCTAAGGGAATGATCAAGAATTTAACGCAAGAGTTTGCGTTTGCTATCCCTACATATGCGATGTCATGTTATCTCTTATCTAAGGGAATGATCAAGAATTTAACGCAAGAGTTTGCCCGGTTTTGGTGGAAAAATCAACAAACAGGATGAGGAATTCATTGGTTAGCATGGGATAAATTACTCAAAAGCAAACAAGATGGTGGTATGGGATTCCGTGACATTGAAGGATTCAATATAGCATTGTTGGGTAAACAATTATGGCGTCTCATAGTCAATCCCAACACGTTGCTAGCACGAACGTTGAAAGCACGTTATCATCCACATGATAATATCCTTAATGCTGCGCTGGGATCAAGGCCATCGTTTGGGTGGAGGAGCATTCTCGCAAGTCAATCACTTATGAAAAATGGGCTGAAACGTGAGATAGGGAACGGCTCCGAGCTAAGTATGTGGACAGAATCATGGATCATGGACACTTACCCTAGACCACCACGTGCAACAGACAACATCAACATCAATGAATGGCAACTCTCAGATTTCAAGGAAGACAATAGTGATCAATGGTCTTTATATAAACTGCAACAAGTGATTAAAGACGAAGACATTGAGAGGATCTTGAGTATTAAACCAGGAGGTACAAATTCAAAACAGGGATACTCATTGACATTTGTGGTTTCGACAACATGAGCTAAATCAGGTACCGGAGCAATCACCTTCATTCTCTGCGATTTTTCGCAGAATTTCGCAAATAGAGACAAGTGCAAAACTTCGACACTTTATCTGGAAATGTCTCACTGGTTCCCTAGCGGTTGGGTCCGAGTTGAAGAAGAGAACACTAGTGAGAGATAACACTTGTCTTCTCTGCGGTTCGGATAGTGAAGACGTAACACACATGTTGTTTGGATGTGCTTTTTCGCAGTTTGGGTTCAATCTCCTTATTCCCAGATTATACTTGAACTAAGTCAATCTATATATGGGATTACATACAGCTGTATGGAGTTAAGTGACACACTGGAGGAGGAGCACAAAATTCTATGGCCATGGATAATTTGGCGAATTTGGAAAGCACGGAATGAATTGGTATACCAAGGACTCTCTCCCAACGCTCTTAAAGCATATAATCTAGCTTTAACAGATGCACATGAATGGAGAGAATTTCAAAAGATCATAGTACACCACGAGCCAAATCCCGTCTCCATCACAGCGGACCAGAGATGGATACCTCCGCCAGTTGAGTTCTTGAAGTGTAATACAGATGCCACTTGGCAAGATGATGATGATCGATGCGGCGTAGCATGGATACTACATACTGATACTGGACAGGTTAAATTTTAGGGAATCAATCGATGCGGCGTAGCATGGATACTACATACTGATACTGGACAGGTTAAATTTTAGGGAATCAAAACTTTTCCAAAACTTCTAACACCTCTTGACGCAGAAGCAACGACGCTAGTTTGGACAGTAAATTGTGTAGAAAATATGGGGTACAACAAGATTGTGTTTGAGAGTGATTCTTCATCTTTGGTGGAGGCTATACTCAACCCGCAGTCAAGGGGGGTACAACAAGATTGTGTTTGAGAGTGATTCTTCATCTTTGGTGGAGGCTATACTCAACCCGCAGTCAAGGCCAAAACTACACTCCTACACATCGGAAATACAAGGGAGAATGGAGAGCACAAACTGGCAGATTCATTTCCAAGCGGTGAAGAGAAGTAGCAACAAGGCAGCAGATACATTGGCTCGATATGCTAATGATTTCCCTTTATATCATGGTTACATTGACAATCAAATCCCACTTTGACTTAGTCAAACTTTGGATGTAAACGGTTGAAAAATTATTCAGATAAATATATTTGGTTTGGAAAAAAAAAAAAACTTTAGCTAGCGTGATGTTTTTGGTTTAGACTTAAAAATTATATTAAAACCGATAATGTTTTTTAATATAATTATATTTATGGTTTATTCATGATTTTTGTTTCATTCCGTATCATCTAAATCTAATTCATCTGATAACATTAAATAAATAGGAATATATATTATTAAAAGGAATAAAACTGGAATTCTATTTTCATAAATTCATCTGTCTCCCAATCCATAAACTGAGGATATTCCCAACTTAAAAATAAGAATCCCAAATATATGCTTTTTTTTTTTTGTAAAGAAACAATAATCAAATTAAAAGTCCATAATCAACCTAATGCCCAACCAAAAACAATTAAAGTGCAGTTTGGGTTCAATCTCCTTATTCCCAGATTATACTTGAACTAAGTCAATCTATATATGGGATTATCTACAGCTGTATAGAGTTAAGTGACACACTGGAGGAGGAGCACAAAATTCTATGGCCATGGATAATTTGGCGAATTTGGAAAGCACGGAATGAATTGGTATACCAAGGACTCTCTCCCAACGCTCTTAAAGCATATAATCTAGCTTTAACAGATGCACATGAATGGAGAGAATTTCAAGAGATCACAGTACACCACGAGCCAAATCCTGTCTCCATCACAGCGGACCAGAGATGGATACCTCCGCCAGTTGAGTTTTTGAAGTGTAATACGGATGCCACTTGGCAAGATGATGATGATCGATGCGGCGTAGCATGGATACTACGTACGGATACTGGACAGGTTAAATTTTGGGGAATCAAAACTTTTCCAAAACTTCCAACACCTCTTGACGCAGAAGCAACGACGCTAGTTTGGGCAGTAAATTGTGTAGAAAATATAGGTACAACAAGATTGTGTTTGAGAGTGATTCTTCATCTTTGGTGGAGGCTATACTCAACCCGCAGTCAAGGCCAAAACTACACTCCTACACATCGGAAATACAAGGGAGAATGGAGAGCACAAACTGGCAGATTCATTTCCAAGCGGTGAAGAGAAGTAGCAACAAGGCAGCAGATACATTGGCTCGATATGCTAATGATTTCCTTTTATATCATGGTTACATTGACAGTCAACTCCCACTTTGGTTTAATCCAACTTTGGATGTAAACGGTTGAAAAATTATTCAGATTAATATATTTGGTTTGGAAAAAAAAACTTTAGCTAGCGTGATGTTTTTGGTTTAGACTTAGAAATTATATTAAAACCGATAACTTCTTTTAATATAATTATATTTATGGTTTATTCATGATTTTTGTTTCATTCCATATCATCTAAATCTAATTCATCTGAAAACATTAAATAAATAGGAATATATATTATTAAAAGGAATAAAATTGGAATTCTATTTTCATAAATTCATCTGTCTCCCAGTACATAAACTGATAGGATATTCCCAACTTAAAAATAAGAATCCCAAATATATGCTTTTTTTTTTTTTTGGTAAAGAAACAATAATCAAATTAAAAGTCCATAATCAACCTAATGCCCAACCAAAAACAATTAAAGTATATAATAAGACAACTAGCCAAAAAGAACCAATTAACGAAGGCAGATGTGAAATTAATTAATCAAAATATTACTATCAATTATGTTGGAAAATTGCAATTACTAAACAAATGAACTGCCTTTTAGCCCAAAAATCATATGCTATTGAAGCTGTTTATCATATACTAATTATAACCCAAAATTTTTGTGAAAATTAAATTTTTTAACCGAGTTTGGAATTTTTAACTGCTAAAAAATTTCATATCTTTAAAACCATTTTTTTTTATGCTAACAAGATTTTTTTTTCGATTGATTCACTAGAATTAGCCATCTCTAGTTTTGCTAGAAACTTTAGCAGTATATATTAGCACCTAATTGATTCACTAGAATTAGCCATCTCTAGTTTTGCTAGAAACTTTAGCAGTATATATTAGCACCTAATATGTTTTACCAATATA
>CM071718.1:38638180-38651590 GCA_036630335.1 Physaria fendleri | reverse complement strand
AGTTGGAGAGATAGTTGGAGAGGTGACAAAACCCTATACTTTTCATTACAAAACCAATAAATCGGAAAAAGATGGATTATTTTGTGAAAGGATTTTTGGGCCTATAAAAAGTGGAATTTGCGATATAATTATCGACTCAATGGAAAAACTTGAATATATCGACTCAACCAGTTTGGAATTTCCATCTAATTTATCGCAAATTAACTTGAATTTGCGATAGGAATATGAGTCGATATTAAGTGAAGAATATCGACTCATATTCCCCAAAAAGTGGATCCCGCTCTAATAGCCCCGAATAAATTAAATATATGTATTAAAATAAGAAGGCTTCTTATTCCACAACAACGAAAGCACTTTTTATCTCTTTTCTATAGTAGGGGATTTCACTTGGAAAAGAAAATGTTCCATACTAATGGATTCGAGTCTATAACCATGGGTTCCTCCATACTAATGGATTCGAGTCTATAACCATGGGTTCCAGCAACATGTTATTTTTTTTTTTTATTTAGATATAGACGAAACGAATGTTTCTTTTGAAATGGTACTTCAAAAATACTATAAGAAGATAGTATGTTCTATTTGGTCTTTTGTTTCTGTTATTGTCTTTACTCATCTCGTCTGCATGCGGCCATTACTCTCCGCCTCCTCCTCGGCGATTAACCCGTCTCATATGAAGCCAAGAGGACCCAAACAAAAATTTTAAAAACACTTGGTGCCATTGTCTCTCCTCGTAGTGACTCTCACAACAATTACACAGGTTCTGAGGTTTTAGACAAGACATGACGGATCCTTTTAAATTGATTCAGAGTTTGTATACGTGTCTTATACCTCACTGATTCTTGTCAAAGAGGTCTTGTTTTGGTCGTCCGGAAAAGAGGTCTTAGTTTCAAGTATTTGGGATAGATGACTGAGTTTTGGAGTTATGGAATTGTGGATGTAGAAGGCCTGCAAGGTGTTTGATAAAATGCCTGTGTGAGGCTTGATTCCCTGATACAGTGGTTTGTGGGTGTAGATAGATTGAATTGGCGAGGATAGCAATAGACATGGATTGTAGAATCTCAAGAGTGGTTTTATCACCATTGTATCTTTGAGTATTGACAAGGCAATTCATGTATTTGTTTGAAATGCACTCAAAATGTTGATCTTTGAGAATTGCTAGACATACTTTTGACGGATTGTTATTCATTGGGTTCAGTTATTGACGAAGATATCTGCAGAATGATCATTCCACAGAAGCAGTTCGTAACTTTGGTGATTCGGATCCTTGTGCTTACTTCAATGATTAAGGCCTGGTGGCCACTGGCCAGGATGCTTGTATCTTGGACGCAATGGTACTTAAAACCAGATACAATGTAATGGGGTTGAACTGTGAAAGGTTAGTGGTATAATTCTTAATTCTCATATTTTTAAATGAATTGTAGTGTTAGGCCTATTTCTCTTTAGTTATTGGCTCAACGAGTTGAGGGTTTGGAGACATGAAAATGATAGCTGTCTTAATATGAGGTCAAATGTTGCCTGGTTGATTGTGTGAAAGGTAAAAATACTTTGAAGCCAACTGATAAAAAGATAAAACGTAAAACATAAAACATTTATAACGCATAATCTTGGAATACGGGTGCGGTGTGGTCAAAATAGTTCAGACTAAGGTGCGCTTAACAATAATTCTCATAAGTCCTCGAGCTTGTTTTCTCGGCTTACTTTCTCGTGTTTACGTGTCCCCCTGAAGGAAATCATTTTTGGAGACACAAGAACACACATGGGGAAGACGAGGTTTCTCTTCGCGTGCTTGCTCTTGCTTACCATTCTTGTAAGTGTTAGCTATACAGCTATAACCCCAACAAGTCCTTTGTTAATAGGACAAACTCTCAGATCTTCCAATAAGATTTATGAATTGCGGTTCTTCAGTCCTATTAACTCCCAGAATTTGTATGTTGGAATCTGGTTCAAGGATATCATTCCCCGGGTGGTTGTGTGGGTGGCGAATAGAGAAACCCCAGTTACAGAATCCACAGGAAACCTAGCTATCAGTAATAATGGAAGTTTTCTTTTACTTAATGGCAAGCATGGGATTATCTGGTCCACTGGAGAAACTTTGGCAGTGAACGGGACTCATGCAGAGCTTTCAGATAGTAGAAATCTTTATGTCAAATATAATGTTTCAGGGAGACTTCTGTGGCAAAGCTTTGAGCATCTTGGTGATACCATGGTACCTGACTCGTCCCTGTATAACCTCGCTACTAGGGAGAAGTGGATGTTGACTTCATGGAAAAGTTACTCTGATCCATCAGCTGGTGAATTTGTGGGTCATATTACACCCCAAGTGCCATCACAGATGTTTATTATGAGAGGCTCAAATCCTTATTATAGAAGTGGTCCATGGGCTAAAACAAAGTTCACTGGAGTACCACTAATGGATGATTCATACAGAAATCCATTTACCCTTTCACAGGATGCAAATGGGACAGGATACTTCTCTTATTTACAAAGAACTGTCCATTATGTTTCACCCTGTAAAGACTAATTAACAAAGGCCCCCAGAGCTTAGGTTCTGCTACGTTTGTTTCCACTACGTCATTATATATGATGCTTGCATCAATCCTACACTAGATAGAGTCATGCAGATATGTTCCTAGAAACCATTCTTTATTCCTTCTAGACCCTGGTTTCAACTTTCTTGAAAATTTTGTAATATGCTGAGTCCGAGCATTAGCTTGGCGGTCTTAATGGTTAAATAACTACATGTTACACATGAATTCTTGAAACTATAAAACTTTCAGTTACTATATCAAAGGTGGCTTCACAAGGTGCATGGAGGAATGGTCTAAAACCAGAAGATGTTTCAGGTTTATATTTCTTTGAGATGAATACCATTGAAACGGCCACAAATAATTTCAGTCTGTTAAACAAACTCGGACAAGGTGGATTTGGTTCAGTTTACAAGGTCAGTGAACTTTTAACTTCTTCGCCTTTTTATTCTCTGTTTAGAGTCTCAAGATGACCTTCTGCAATCTCTCAGGGAGAGCTGCTAGATGGGAAAGAAATTGCAGTAAAAATGACCTTCTGCAATCTCTCAGGGAGAGCTGCTAGATGGGAAAGAAATTGCAGTAAAACGTCTTTCTAGCAGCTCTGGACAGGGAAAAGAAGAGTTCATGAATGAAATAGTTCTCATCTCAAAACTACAAAACAAAAACTTGGTTCGGATTCTGGGATGTTGCATTGAAGGAGAAGAGAGGCTACTGATTTATGAGTTCATGGTGAACAAAAGCCTTGATACTTTTATATTTGGTTGGTCTCTTCTTGCCTCTTTCCTTATCTATTAACATCTTTTTCTCTATATGAAATGTTTTACATGCTAGTCTCTTACCTTTTGTTATTGCTTAGATTCACGAAAAAAGCTCGAAATTAAATGGCCAAAGAGGTTTGATATCATTCAAGGCATTGCACGTGGACTTCTTTATCTCCATCGTGACTCGCGCCTGAGGGTTATTCATCGTGATCTGAAGGTTAGCAATATTCTTCTAGACGGAAAAATGAACCCGAAAATATCAGATTTTGGATTGGCTCGGATGTATCAAGGAACCCATTATCAGGCAAACACTCGCAGGGTTGTAGGAACTCTGTAAGAACCATTCTTGAACTTCATACATAAGTAGGAGTCATCATAGGTATAATATGTGCATATTATTAAGAAAGTATTATGCTTCTTATTGGACTTACGGAAACTATTTAAATTATGTGCAGAGGATATATGTCTCCTGAATATGCATGGACTGGTATTTTCTCTGAGAAGTCCGACACATACAGCTTTGGAGTTCTTTTGTTAGAAATTATAAGCGGGGAAAAGATCTCTAGGTTTAGCTATGATGAAGAGTGCAAAAGCCTTCTTGAATATGTAAGTAAGATCTTAAGTTTAGTATCTTGTACTTAACCTCCATCAAGTGCAGAGCTCATTTGAAATTGTTTCTGAATTCCACAACAGGCATGGGAATCTTGGTGTAAAAATGGAGGAGTTGATTTTCTGGATAAAGATGTTGCTGATTCATGTAACCCATCTGAAATGGGAAGATGTGTTCATATTGGTCTGCTTTGTGTTCAACAGCAACCTGCAGACAGACCAAACACACATTGGTCTGCTTTGTGTTCAACAGCAACCTGCAGACAGACCAAACACACTTGAGTTGATGTCTATGCTCACCACAACATCAGATCTTCCATTACCAATACAACCCACATTTGCAGTGCATACTAGAGATGAAGAATCAGATGCTAATGATTTGATCTCCATCAATGAGGTGACACAATCTATGGTCCTAGGGCGTTAAGAATCACACATCTATGATCTATGAATTTTACATACATACATTCTTCACTTCCATGTATAAATAAAGGGTTTTAGACTTTTAGTTAAGTATGCTTTTCATTGGTCTTCAGTTTCTATTAATACCTAATGACTTTGTAATGTGAAGTCCACGTCTAAGGCCTAATGTGTCATCAGTCATCACGTCTCCATGTTGTCTTTCCTCTTCACCGGCGTCTCAACTTACGTCATCCTGGGCGATCACACCATCTAATAGTGACTCTCACAACAATTACACAAGTTCTGAGGTATTATACACAACATGACGAATCCTTTTTAATTGATTCAGAGTATGTATAAATGTCTTGTACCTCACTGATTTTGGTCAACTGTGTGTAGTTGATTGGGTAAAAGTATAAGGTTCTTAGTTCATATTCAAATTGTGATGACTTTATCAATGGTTCTTCAGAGTTAATCAAGTTCACAAATACATGAAAAAGACACCATTGTTTTAATATGAGGTCAAACATTGCATGCTTGAATAAAGTATTACAAAATCTTGGAAGATGGGTTCTCTGGTCAATACTATTTCGAGAATAATTCTCATTATGTACTTCTTCATTTTTGTTTTCTTGGCTTACTTTCTCTTGCAGACATGTTCTATTCTCACATAAGATCGCACATGGGGATGACAGGGTTTGCTTGTATACTCCTTTTTAACTTGCTCTTAAGTTTTAGCTATGGAGCTATAACGCCAACAAGTCCTTTGTCAATAGGAAAAACTCTCAGCTCCTCTAACAAGGTTTATGAATTAGGGTTCTTTAGTCCTAATAAAACCCAGGACCAGTATGTTGGAATATGGTTCAAGGATACCTCTCCCCGGGTCGTTGTGTGGGTAGCCAATAGAGAAAATCCCATTACAGACTCCACAGCAAATCTAACTATCAATAACAATGGAAGTCTTCTCTTATATAATGGCAAACATGGTGTTGTGTGGTCCAGTGGAGTAACTTTTGCCTCTACTGGGTGTAGTGCTGAGCTTTTAGACAGTGGAAATCTTATTGTTACAGATAATGTTTCAGGAAGAACTCTATGGCAAAGCTTTGAGCATCTTGGTGATACTATGATGTATTCCTCTTCTCTGATGTATAACCTTGCCACTGGTGAGAAGCGGGTTTTGACTTCTTGGAAGAGCTACGTGGATCCATCACCTGGCGACTTTTTGTGTCAGATCACACCAGAAGTGCCATCACAGGTGTTTATTATGAGAGGCTCAACGCCTCATTGGAGAAGTCATGTGATTTTTACGGTGCGTGTGGACCATTTGGGTTGTGTATTATGTCAGTTCCTCCAAAATGTAAATGCTTTAAAGGCTTTATACCAAAATCAATAGAGGAATGGAAAAGAGGAAACTGGACTGGTGGTTGTGTGAGACGTACCGAACTATATTGTCTAGTGAACTCTACTGGCAAAGATGGTAATGTATTCTATCCTATTAGTAATATAAAGCCTCCAGACTTTTACGCATTAGCAAACTCTGTGAATGCTGAAGAATGCCACCAAAGGTGTCACAACAATTGTTCCTGCTTGGCCTTTGCTTATATCAGTGGAATAGGATGCTTAGTGTGGAACCAGAACCTCATGGACACAGTGCAATTTTCTACTGGAGGAGAACTTCTTTTCATTCGGCTATCAGTTTCTGAACTAGGTACAGCTAAGTAGATCAAATCATAGACCTTCGTCTTTTGCAAATTTTCTTCTGCATTGATATTGTTCTTTCATTAGGAGCATGACTTGTTGTCTAATTTGTTGTCCTTCACTTCTCAGATGGAAATAAGCGCAAGAAGACCATTGTTGCTAGTACAGTGAGCCTTGTCCTTTTTCTGATTTTTGGCTTCGCTGCGTTTGGATTCTGGAAGTACAGAGTAGAACATAGCGGTAACACAATGTTCATCTGTACATTCTGCTAGCCAGTAGCCTCTTGTACATTTTTCACTTGGCTAAATTTTAAGAACTAACACACAAATTCTAATTCAACTCTCAGAGGATGCATGGAGGAATGATTTGAAACCAAAGGATGTCCCAGGTTTAGATTTCTTTGAGATGAAAACAATCCAAACTGCTACCAACAATTTTAGTCTACCAAACAAACTTGGTCAAGGCGGATTTGGTTCAGTTTATAAGGTCAGAGAAATTTATTCCATTTTGGTTCCGTTTATGCTCCCAAAGATGACATTCTGCAACTTGATTTCAGGGTAAGCTGCAAGATGGTAAAGAAATCGCGGTCAAGCGGCTTTCTAGCAGCTCTGGACAGGGCAAAGAGGAGTTCATGAATGAAATAGTACTAATTTCAAAACTCCAACACAGAAACTTAGTTCGGGTTTTGGGATGGTGCGTTGAAGGGGAAGAGAAGCTATTGATTTATGAGTTTCTGGTGAACAAAAGCCTTGATACGTTTCTCTTTGGTTGGTTATTTTTCCATCCTTCCTTTACTACCACCAGCTTTGGTTTTTCTAAAGTGGAAACTGTTTGTCTGATAGTTTTTATCGCTTATAGATTCTAGAAAGAAGCTCGAGATTGATTGGCCAAAGAGATTTGATATCATTCAAGGTATTGCACGTGGACTCAAAGAGATTTGATATCATTCAAGGTATTGCACGTGGACTTCTCTATCTTCACCGTGACTCACGTCTCAGGGTAATTCACAGGGACCTTAAGGTCAGCAATATTCTTCTGGATGAGAAAATGAACCCAAAAATATCAGATTTTGGATTGGCTCGGATGTATCAAGGAACCGAGTATCAAGAAAACACTTGCAGGGTTGTAGGAACTCTGTAAGAATCATGCTTTTGAAAACATGCTTAACTAGATTCACAGTCATGATACTCATAGACTATATTCTATATCTGTGCAGAGGATATATGTCTCCAGAGTATGCATGGACTGGGATGTTCTCTGAGAAATCCGACATCTACAGCTTTGGAGTTCTGCTGTTAGAGATAATCAGTGGCAAAAAGATCTCAAGATTCAGCTATGGCGAAGAGGGGAAGACTCTTCTTGCATATGTAAGTATTGACTTTAGGTGTGTTGATACACTAAAAAGAACAGTTCTTTGTCTTTCTATTCAATAGTTTTGAAACCATGACAGACATGGGAAACTTGGTGTAAAAATGGAGGAACTGATCTTCTGGACCAAGATGTTGCTGAGTCAAGTCACCCATTAGAAGTTGGGAGGTGTGTTCAAATAGGTTTGCTCTGTGTTCAACATCAACCAGTAGAAAGACCAAACACACTAGAGTTGTTGTCTATGCTAACCACAACATCAGTCTGTGTTCAACATCAACCAGTAGAAAGACCAAACACACTAGAGTTGTTGTCTATGCTAACCACAACATCAGAACTTCCATCACCAAAACAGCCAACATTTGCAATCCACACTAGAGATGACGAATCTCAATTTAGGGGTTTGATAACCGTCAATGAGATTACGCAGTCTGAAATTCTTGGGCGGTAAGAAATCGCTTCAATGTATGGGTTTGTTATACATTAAATACTCAGCTTGTAGATGTTTTGCTGTAATTAAGTATTTGGGGATTCTTCGTTTTTTTTTAAAGATTGAATCTCTGTTCTATGAGTAGATTTTCATAATAAACTGAGTCAAACATCAAACTGAAAAGAGACTCTTTAATTATGACCCTGAGAAGATATACATCAAAGTTATCAAACCATGAGAGATTCATCAATGGTCTAAACCAAAAAGAAAAACATTTAGCCCCAAAGTTCAATGTCCAATAGCTACTTAGTCATCAGGCCATTGTTTCCAAAAGAAGAGAAAAAGGCCAAAAGAATGTCGATTTTCGTCCTTGGTACTGAACTTTCCACTTTCCACCCTTTGAATCACTATGTCATAGATGAAGATTTGTGTTTCGCATCTGATGTAAACCAAGTCAGACTTTTGAATGAAGAACGCAAAGCAGCTGAGTTTCTTTACCTTGAGTGCTGAATCTTTTAGCTTCTATTTGGTTAACCCTCCACATCGCCTTGAATAGCAGCTGAGTTTCTTTACCTTGAGTGCTGAATCTTTTAGCTTCTATTTGGTTAACCCTCCACATCGCCTTGAATTTCACCTTAAACAGAATGTTCCATTGAAGCACATTGTTTATCTTTTCAAGCTTCCATATCTTTTATTACTACCTTATTGCTCCATCCGTATTGTAAACACCCATGAGCTGTATCACCCAGAACTTGTTCATCATTATCATATGTTTTTGTAAGCTTCATCAGATTGATCTGTTTATCCTCACTGTTTGAATCATAGATGGCAACTTTACCTCCTGTGGCATACCAATAAACAACGCCATTGATCACTCTCCCTGGAGTCCACGGATTGAGAGAAATAGGCTCATGTCAAGTAAGCTCTGAGTAGTAGTTTTGAAGGAATAAGTCTCTATCTTCACCTTGGTACTCTGAACAGTAAAACCTAGACACTCTGCACGGATCACCTTGTAGCTAAACCCTTTATCTGAACAATCAATCGGTGATCAAAGACATAAAAAATTCTGAAAGAAAACTTAGGTACTTCATTGATTCTTCAAATGAACTCTGGGACGACCACATAGAAAAAGACCATTTGAAGAATCAATGAGTACCCATGCTTTCTCAGAATACCAGAGGATTCAAGTTCATCACCAATAGAAGTAGTTGAGAGCAAAGGAAGTGATGGTTCAGAATCTATGCGTTTGCTGTTTTTTTGTTTTGGTCTCTCGCTTATTGCCGCTTAGATCTTATTCTCCGATCAGTCAGAGACTTTCCCCAAACTTGTTTTTAACCTAACAGGAGAAGACATTGCACACACTGCACACACTGCAAAATTATGGCTGATGGGAGAATAAGATCTAAGCGGCGATAAGCGAGAGACCAAAACAAAAAAAAGCCCTAATTTTTTGTAGACGAACCGGACCAAATTCTCGTAAATACTTTGGGTAGAAAGGCTTTTAAGCCCAGATGGTTGGAGTTGGAATCTTTTTGTTGGGCCACATATAAAGTTCAATTAATAAAAGGTTCATTCCAACACAGAAACTTAGTCCGGGTTTTGGGATGGTGCGTCGAAGGGGAAGAGAAGATATTGATTTATGAGTTTATGGTGAACAAAAGCCTTGACACCTTTCTCTTTGGTTGGTTATACTTGCATCCTTTCTTTATTACTATCAACTTTGGTTTTCCTGAAGTGGAAACGGTTTGTCTTATAGTTTTTATTGCTTATAGATTCTAGGAAAAAGTTTGAGATCGATTGGCCAAAGAGATTTGATATCATTCAAGGTATTGCACGTGGACTTCTATATCTCCACCGTGACTCACGCCTCAGGGTAATTCACAGGGACCTGAAGGTCAGCAATATTCTTCTGGATGAGAAAATGAACCCAAAAATATCAGATTTTGGATTAGCACGAATGTATCAGGGAACAGAGTATCAAGAAAACACTCGCAGGGTTGTAGGAACTCTGTAAGAATCATTCTTTCGGAAACATGCTTGACTATATGATCTGTCATGATACTCATAGACTACTCTACGTGTGTACAGAGGATATATGTCTCCAGAGTATGCATGGACTGGGATGTTCGCTGAGAAATCCGACATTTACAGTTTTGGAGTTCTTCTGTTAGAAATCATTAGTGGCAAAAGGATCTCAAGAATCAGCTATGGCGAAGATGGGAAGACTCTTCTTGCGTATGTAAGTATGACTTTAGGTGTGTTGATACACTGAAAAAAGAAGAGTTCTTGGTCTTTCAATTCAATAGTTTTGGAACCATGACAGGCATGGGAAACTTGGTGTGAAAATGGAGGGATTGATCTTCTGGACCAAGATATTGCTGATTCAAGTCATCCATTACAAGTTGGGAGGTGTGTTCAGATAGGTCTGCTCTGTGTTCAACATCAACCAGTAGAAAGACCAAACACACTAGAGTTGTTGTCTATGCTAACCACAACATCAGATCTTCCATCACCAAAACAGCCAACATTTGTAATCCACACTAGAAATGACGAATCCCAATCTAGGGATTTGATCACCGTCAATGAGATTACGCAGTCTGTAATTCTTGGGCGATAAGAAATCGCTTCAATGTATGGGTTTGTTGTACATTAAATACTCAGCTTTTAGATGTTTTGCTGTAATTCAGTATTTGGGGATTCTTCTTTTTTTAAAAAGATTGAATCTCTGTTCTATGAATAGATTTTCATAATAAACTGAGTCAAACATCAAACTGAAAAGACACTCTTTAATTATGACCATGAGAAGATATACATTAAACCATGAGAGACTCATCAATGGTCTAAACCAAAAAGCAAAAACATTTAGCCCCAAAGTTCAATGTCCAAGAGCTAGGAGTGTTGAAGGCCAGCAATGACGAAAGTAAGGCACCACTGTGCAGAAATCCCAAAAGAATGTGGATTTTTGTCCTTGGTACTGAACTTTCCAACCTTTGAATCACTATGTCATAGATGAAGATTTGTGTTTCGCATCTGATGTAAACCAAGTCAGACTTTTGAATGAAGAACGCAAAGCAGCTGAGTTTCTTTACCTTGAGTGCTGAATCTTTTAGCTTCTATTTGGTTAACCCTCCACATCGCCTTGAATCCCACCTTAAACAGAATGTTCCATTGAAGCACATTGTTTATCTTTTCAAGCTTCCATATCTTTATTACTGCCTTATTGCTCCCATGAGCTGTATCACCCAGAACTTGTTCATCATTATCATATGTTTTTGGAAGCTTCATCAGATTGATCTGTTTATCCTCACTGTTTGAGTCGTATATGGCAACTTTACCTCCTGTGGCATACCAATAAACAACGCCATCACTCTCCCTGGAGTCCACGGATTGAGAGAAATATGCTCATGACAAGTAAGCTCTGAGTAGCTCTGAGTAGTAGTTTTGAAGGAATAAGTCTCTACCTTCACCTTGGTACTCTGAACAGTAAAACCTAGATGATCACCTTGTAGCTAAACCCTTTATCAGAACAATCAATCGGTGATCAAAGACATACAAAATTCTGAAAGAAAACTTGGGTACTTCATTGATTCATCAAATGAACTCTGGGACGACCACGTAGAAAAAGACCATTTGAAGAATCAATGAGTACCCATGCTTTTTCAGAATACCAGAGGATTCAAGTTCATCACCAATAGAAGTAGTTGAGAGCAAAGGAAGTGATGGTTCATAATCTATGCGTTTGCTCTTGTTTTTTTGTTTTGGTCTCTCGCTTATTGCCGCTTAGATCGCTTATTCTCCGATCAGTCAGAGACTTTCCCCAAACTTGTTTTTAACCTAACAGGAGAAGACATTGCACACACTGCAAAATTATGGCTGATGGGAGAATAAGATCTAAGCGGCGATAAGCGAGAGACCAAAACAAAAAAAAGCCCTAATTTTTTGTAGACGAACCGGACCAAATTCTCGTAAATACTTTGGGTAGAAAGGCTCCCAGATGGTTGGAGTTGGAATCTTTTTGTTGGGCCACATATAAAGTTCAATTAATAAAAGGTTCATCCCAGATGGTTGGAGTTGGAATCTTTTTGTTGGGCCACATATAAAGTTCAATTAATAAAAGGTTCATATATCATGTTCCAACTCAGAACAGATTTAGCTAGAGTGTCTGCAAGAGTATTACTATCTGTAGGAGTAAATGCGGATGAAACTACTTCAAACGATTCGTCAAGGATCCGGATGTCTGAGAGGGCACTAGAGAAGGCTAGATGAGTCGAATGTGAGTTGAAATTTGTTAGCAGAAGGGTCCAATGACATTAGTCAAGCTTTGGATGTTTTAATTATGCACTGCAAGTGTTTGATGAAATGCTGCAACGAGATTTTTGAACTTGTGTTATGCGGGTAAACCAGGATTTCGTATAGTCATATCTTTTGATTGATGCAAGGCTGTTGCTATGATGCGAGAACATGGAAAGAACACAATGTTTCAATATGGGTCAACGTCTGTATGAATGATTGTGTAAAAGGCTGGAGTTCTTGGTTTCAGACTGTGAAAGGTAAGGCAATACATTTTTTTTTTTATTGGCTGATAAAATGCCCTAGTGAGTCTTGGTTTCCTGAGACACAGTGGTTTGTGGGTGTAGATAGATTGGATTTGGCGAGGATAGCGTTCTATCACCATTGTTTCTTTGAGTACAAAGCGATTAGTGTCTTTTTTGTATGCCTTCAAGAACTAGTCTGAAATGCATTCAAAATGTGGATCTTCGAGAATTGCTAGACATATCTTTGACGGAATGTGCAGAATGAGAATTCTTAAGAAAACTTTTTGCCGGAAAAGGGCTGAAACCCGAGATCTTTGGTGCTTTGGATGCTTGTGCTTAAGTCAATGAACAAGGCCTGATGGCGAATGGCCAGGACCCTCGGGACGCAATGTTAAAACCAGATACAGTAACTCATACAATTCTCATCACTTAACACTAATATGCCTATTTCTCATTAGTTATTGGCACAAGGATAAGGACATGAAAATAACACAATGTTTCAATAATAGATCAACCATTATTGATTGGTAAAAGGTTTGACTTCTTTGGAGCCAACTGGTAAACATAAGCATTTTATTTTATTTAAATCTGATTATAAAATTAGGTTTAAGTTGATCATCTTAAAGTATTGCAAAATCTTGCAAAATCATTGTATAGAGAATAACTTGAATATTACTTTATTTTTGGTCAAACGCGGAATTTTTTTATTGTCTTACTTTGTCTTGCTTACATATTCTATTCTTGTAATCTTCTTGGAAATATAAAAATTTCTATTCTTGTAATCTTCTTGGAAATATAAAAATGACAGGTTTTTCTTGGAGATATGAAAATGACATCTGTTTTGATATGGTTGTGTGAAAGGATGAAAAAGTTTAAAGCTAAATGATAAAAAAATATAACATTTATAATGCATAATCGTAGAACATGGGTGCGCACTGCGCTGTGGTCAAAATAGTTCAGAGGGGTTTGAGAAGTCCTTGACCTTGTTATTTTTTTTTTGTTTCTTTTTGGCTTGCTTTCTCCTGTTTAGGTGTTCTCCTGAAGGAAATCATTTTTGGAGACACAAGACACACATGAGGAAGACG
>CM071718.1:38620536-38634808 GCA_036630335.1 Physaria fendleri | reverse complement strand
GGTGTTTTCTCTGAGAGATTGATACTCTTGTTCTACTTTCTTTACAATTGAAATTCAGACTTCTATCGATGATTTCTTGTGTTTCTATTTTCATGAGCGAGTAATTCCCCAGTTAGGGAAAGGGAGTTTCCAATAGGGTTTATAGCTGCAAATTGATCTAACACAAATAGGGTTTCAGTAGTCTGTTTATGATCTTCACANNNAGCATAGTTGCAATTCACCACTGATCCTGGGTTTGCATATCGAATAGTTTGTATCTAAGTTCTAGATCGTGCTTAAGTAGTCCCTAAATAGTTGGTAGATCGTTGCATGCCTATTCCCTGGAATTCTCTTTATCCCTAGCGCCTTTTATTATTGTTTTATCTACCGTTTAATTTACATGTTTGCTTGGTTACTACAATTCACCACTGATCCTGGGTTTGCATATCGAATAGTTTGTATCTAAGTTCTAGATCGTGCTTAAGTAGTCCCTAAATAGTTGGTAGATCGTTGCATGCCTATTCCCTGGAATTCTCTTTATCCCTAGCGCCTTTTATTATTGTTTTATCTACCGTTTAATTTACATGTTTGCTTGGTTACTATTTNGTGTCTCCTTGTGGATCGATCCCGATCTTTACTACTAACGCATTTACTATGCACTTGCAGTTTAGAATGGGTTAAACTCCTAGTTAATTCTAGGTGATATCTGAGAAGCTTTTGAGCCCATCAAGTTTTTGGCGCCGTTGCCGGGGAGTCAACAACGTTGCGGATTTCTAGATCCTTTAGTTTTCTTTTGTTTAAGTTTTTCTCTTTTTCCCCATTTCTTTCTAATTTTTATTTTTAGTTTTCTCTTTCTCTACAGCTTGCAGGTGTATGCAAACAAGAAGGAATCAGGAAGAACCGAGCTGCAAATTGATCTAACACAAATAGGGTTTCAGTAGTCTGTTTATGATCTTCACCTTTATCTGTTCGTAGTGCTTAGACTAGCCTAGCTACCTAGTCCTTTGATGCCTAGCTACCTAGTCCTTTGATAAATTGGATAGATTTAGAACCCTGACCCGGTTAATCTACTGGACTAAGATATTTGGTGAGCAAATTCCTACCTGAGAACTGACCCTTCCTTTTAGGATTTTGTGAACAACAATTAGATCTGAGCCTGATAATGCATGCTAGTTTATTAACGCCATTGCCTGCTTCGAATACTTGTCATCGGTTTATAGGTACTCTAGCATAGTTGCAATTCACCACTGATCCTGGGTTTGCATATCGAATAGTTTGTATCTAAGTTCTAGATGCGCTTAAGTAGTCCCTGAATAGTTGGTAGATCGTTGCATGCCTATTCCATGGAATTCTCTAGATCCCTATCGCCCTTTATTATTGTTTTATCTACCGTTTAATTTACCTGTTTGCTTGGTTACTACTGCCCTCATAATCTTACTTGCCTGCTTAGATAATTAGAGAACTTAGGATCTGTCTTCGTTGCAATCTGTGTCTCCTTGTGGATCGATCCCGATCTTTGCTACTAACGCATTTACTGTGCACGTGCAGTTTAGAACTGGTTAAACTCCTAGTTAATTCTAGGTAAAACCTAAGAAGCTTTCGAGCCCATCACAGCATCACGTGAATCGTGTGATCACCGACAGCAATCGTGGTGCAGTTAGTGGTCTAACAGATGAACAATGGCAAGGTGTTATGAATTTGCTAAATTCAACGCACAAATCATCAGCAAATCAATCGACGGAAACTTTATCTGGTACGTCTTCTTTAACTTCGTGGCTTCTAGTCACAGGTGCCACTCATCACATGACTGGAAATTTTGATATTCTACAAGATATAAGGAAAATAGATCATGTGCTTGTTATTCTTGCTGATGGTAGAAAGACAGTCGCTGTTCAAGAAGGAACAGTCATATTAGGTTCTAAGTTGGTGTTGAAATCAGTGTTTTTTGTTGAAGGGTTCAAGTCTGATTTAATTTTAGTGGGTCAGTTAGTAGATGAGGTTGACTGTGTTGCTTAGTTAGCTAATCACTTTCTTGTACTTCACAACCCGTACTACGAGGACAATGATTGGAGTTGGTAAACGAGAAGCTGGTTTGTTTTACTTGAGATGCATGGAGTCTATAGCAGCAGTGTCTACTAAAGATTCTTATGATTTGTGGCACAAGAGACTAGGACATCCATCTTCTAAAGTAGCTGGTTATTTGTTGCATTTGAATTTTTCTGGTTGTATTGAGTTTCAGAATAAACCGTGTGATGTGTCTCCACGCAAAACAAACAAGACAGTCTTTTCCTTTGAGTCTGAATAAAAGTTCTCAGAAATTTCAATTGGTTCATTGCGACGTATGGGGTCCATACCGTACTCCATCTATTTCAGGCGCTAGATATTTTTTAACCATCGTCGATGACTATCAAGAGCAGTATGGATATTTTTAATGAAGGAGAAGAGTGAAACTAAAATTCATCTTCAACACTTTGTTACCAATATTGAACGCCAATTCAATACTAAGGTTCAAACAGTGAGAAGCGATAACGGGTCTGAATTTATGTGTATGCGAGAGTATTTTTTGTCCAATAACGAGACGTTCGGTTACTGGGTTTATTGTTACTTTTGGAAATTCACCAGTGTCTTGGAAAACTAAGAAGCAGAAGACAGTGAGTTTATCATCTAGCGAGACTGAATATCGAGCAATGCAGTTGTTGACAAAAGACATCATTTGGTTAAAGCAAGTGTTGCTTGATCTCGGTATCACTCACAATCAACCGATGCAAGTTTTTATGGACAGCCTATCAGCACTTCACTTGAGTGCAAATCCAGTCAATCACGAACGAACAAAGCATGTGGAAGTGGATTGCCACTTCATTCGTGATGCAATTCAACAAGGTATCATTCACCCTTCTCATGTTTCCACATCCTGCCAACTTGCATATCATTTTACCAAATCACTTGGACATAAAGAACTCCATTATCTACAAGCTAGGCATTCGGGACATTCATGCACCAGCTTGAGGGGAGGTATGAGAGAAGATACTCCGTATCTTTTCATATCGTTGTTTCCTAATTTGAGTTTAGAGTTTTAAGGAAAGTAGTTAACATTCTTTGTCTCTGTACTCAATATAAAGTCTGTTGTAACGAGTTGAAAGAACAAGCTTAATAAATCAGATTCATCTTCTCTTAATCTAGCTTGTTATATTGATGTAATGTGTTTGTCACTTCGTAATTATTGTTTTGAAGGCTTGGTTTATGAAATCAAACTAAAAAGAGAGAGAGATTGAAGGAGTTTTCTTCGTTCGAGTCATTTAAAGTAAGAAGACTTTAGAAGATAATTGTTTTTGGATAAGAAGAGACTTTGTCATGTGTTCAAGTTAAAACAGAAACAAATTTCTGTTATTTAGGGATTGAATTTGTTGTTTAAACAAGAGACTATCTATCTTAGAATCTCGGATAGTTAGGTGAAGTTCTTCTAAGAACCTAGAAGATCTTGCAGCTTATTTAAGGAAATCAAAAGGTACAAGAGACATAACGCTTAAGGGGAAGAGGATTTTGTACTCACAGTCTAAGATCGAGTGAACAAGACAAAGACCTTAAAAGAATCAGAGATGTTGTTGTCATGTGTCTCTAGAGAGATCTTAGACTAGAAGAGTATTTTTGCGAGATTAAAGGGTATTTTTAATTTGCTTTCTATAGTAAAAGTTTGTAGAAGAAATATTCATCTTCTATTATTGTGATAACAACAAGGTTTTGTGCAAACATTTATCTATTATCGAATTTAATTCCATTAACTTTTTCAATTGGTTTGGTGGAAATAATCTCCAACTACTGAAATTTTGTAGTTCAACATTATATTTTCCGGTATTTTAATTTTTTTTAGGTAAGCAAATCCTTCAAAACATTTTGTAACATTTCTAATAGTTCTATTTCATTTATTAGATATACCAATAGATTAAAAAAAAAAAAAAGGCTGTCAGATGAATCATTGGATTGTATGATATGGGGGCCGTAATGTGGTTGAGAGGGTCGTGCTCGTGCATACATGGCATGTGAACTATCTTTACATTATTTTCGTAGTGACTTGATTACGAGGCATGTGGTGGTAAAGGTTTACTTTGAACTATCTTTACATTATTTTCGTAGTGACTTGATTACGAGGCATGTGGTGGTAAAGGTTTACTTTTTTTTTTGGGTATCTTTACAGAGCCACCATCTATGTATAATGCATGAAGGAACATGTTAGAAAGTGAATGATAAAAGCTCTTATTATTTCCTAATAGTCGCCACGTTGTGTTGTCGTTAGAAAATGGGGCAGGCAAAAGAGTTGCATGAAAATAAGATTGCATTTTACAATATTACATATTTTTATAGAATCTTATATAGTAATGTCCCACAAACAACATTATAGATGATAGACACATCTCTATGAAAAAGAAAATTTGAAAAAAAAAAAAAGTTGAAAAGGGACACAACATGTAAAGTTAGTAGTACACATTGTAAGCTCTTCTTCCCCTACATTTGGAGATGGCTTTCATATATTACTTATTACTGTTTGGTAACTTTGGAGGGTAATTAGAGAACGGGAGAGAAGTTGAGGCGGGAGGTGTAAGTAGCTTTGGGAACCCAGTTACTGGGGATGACGTCAGTAGCAGAGAGTGTCTTGTTGTTAGACAAAGTGGTGAGCTTGACAGAGAATGGTCCTTTAAGTGGTCCTTCCACGATGCACCAGTTTGCTCCCCATATGTGCTTCATTGCTATCCACTGCTTCGACCCGGCCTTCATAATATCAACAATATATACAAAATTAATAAGAGAAAAATTGTAGAGGAATATGAAATAGTGAGGAAATGATTACTTGGCGAATGTGCATAGAGCCAATATCTCCTTCTCCATCTTCATACTCAATGAGAAGAGACAACCAATAATTAGTTGATCCTGCGTTCACATGGAACGCTATGTTCTTCCCCCTGTATTTGCATGCCGTTCTGTTTATTATTAAAAAAAAAAAAAAAAAAAAAAAAAAAAAAAAAAAAAAAAAAAAAAAAAAAAAAACATGTGTTAGTGTGTGTCAGAAATTCATGTGTGTGTGTGTTGTGTAGTCAATAGTCAAACTACGGGACCATCGAAAAGAAAAGAAAAAAAAAAACAAAAACGCCGTTAAAGTTTATTATTTGTTTACTCTTCCAAAATGTAGCAATTAGAAAAACCAACTTGATATCAAGTTGGTTAACAACAATAAAGCGGGAAAAGGGTACCGGCGAAAGCGGATGTTTAAAAGACCACGGTTGCGGATAACAGTGTTGTGGCCAGGAAGAGAGAGATGGCCAAAGGCGGCACCACTGAGATCGAAGTGAGTGTGTTTGGCTTTAACAGATGGTCCTGAGGGTGACTGGTCAGTAACAATAATGGTGACAGGTCTCTTAGAACAAATGGTCTTGTCGAGACATCTGACCTTGTAACAAGCACCGCAGCCTTCCCCATTCTTGAACAGAATAGGACTTACTGCTCCAACCCTCGCCTTAAAAGGTCTCACGTCCACTAGTGACCCGTAACCACAAGCTCCTCCTTCCAACAACCCACTTTAAATATTATTCCCTTATTATTATTATTATTATTATTATGATCCAAACAATATTTAATTTGTTATAAGAAGAAGATATATAATTTACCACTGCTACCGTCGCCTTCGGGACTTCCGTACCATGTGGCGGTGGCAGGTAGCCAATGAGAGGCTACTACGTGTTGAGGTAATTGTGAAGAGCCAGATCCGTCTCTTAGAAGGTGGTGGAAGACGAGGATGAGTTGTCAGTAGGATGATGGGAATGACCTGCATTTTCACCAAAATTAAATTAAAAAAAAAAAAAAAAAGGAGGAGGACTGAGAGTGTCTATGAATCGTGATCTAATTTTTTTGTTTTTTTTTTCCACGGAATCGTGAGCTAAATAGAAGAGAGATCGTGGGATGAAGTCTGTAAAAGTAAAAGTAAACATCTTTAGGAATCAAACTGAAATGACGAAAATAACCCAACACGAGGGAGATGGGACCTACTGACAGTTAGTGATCTTTGATACAATATATTACAGGTAATCTTTTTTTTTTTTTTTTTTTCAATTATAAAAGATTCTTGATTCTTCCGTTAATTGAACGCCGAAGTTTGTTAGGAAAGATTTTCCCGTTACTTTTTTTTTTTTTTGTCTTTTTAAGCTATGAACATATTATGACAATAGTATATCTTTGTAATCATTTATTTTTATGGGTCTAATTGATAATGACACAAAGCTATAATATTTGTTTAAGCAACAACAATGTTTAAAATTTACAAAACTAGCGTGCATTTAAAACAGTTTTTTCATACAATTTTATTACAAATCTTATTAATTTGATATTTACTTATACTCTGTGTAAATACTATATTTAACAATTTCTCTAATAAAATATTACATTGACTTCATAGAACAAAATTATGACTCCGCCACTCATCGATACTTCTATTATCATTTTTGTAGTTATAAAAATGTTAAAAGATAAGTTGTCACACAAAAAAAAAAAAAAAAAAAAAAAAAAGTTTAAAGATCATAAAACTGCGAGTACAAATGATTTGCAGATGTGTTGGAACAAGCTGGCATCTGTTTTCTACAGTTGAAAAAAAAAAGTTACGCTAAAAAATATTTAATTATTCTCAAGATAAGAAAAACTGTGTGAAGAAAAAAATAAAAGTTTATTCGATTGATTATAAGGATCTAAGGTTCTTTGAATAGATCTAATATATATAGAAGGAGATGTTATTCAAAGATTTTGGTTAAACTTTCAATTTTATAGTAGGTTCTTTGGTTAACCGGAACAAAAAATAACAAGGGATTTGTAAATCAAAGGTTATTATTTTATGTTAGAGATTAGAAACTAGATAGGAGATTGTAAGATCAGAGTTTAATTTCTAATATATAATAATTCGACTATCGAATTGTTTGGAGAATTAAGTTTCCTCCACTATTCTTACACTTTCAGTTGGTATCATAGCGATTCATCTGGATCTAGATTAATCTATAAAAAGTCGATAATGAATTAGTAAGAACGAATTTCTCGAAAGAAATAGCATGTCCTACCATATTGGAGAAAAGAAATAACAGTCATTGGAAAATAAATATGAAAGCTGCAATCGGAGGTATTAGCGCATAAGCATGGATTACTGTCACTTGTGGTTGGGAACCTCTTGCTTAGAGAGGTGAACATACCTAAATCTGAAGAACGGTGAACACAAGTTGAAAAAAGAAGAGCAATAACAAACACAATGGCACTTTCAGCGATTTTAAATACAATCAATGAAAAATCATTTCAAGCGTATTCAGAATTGTGAGTCAGTTAAGAAGGTTTGGGACAAATTGGCCAAAGCCTACGAATAGATTTCGAGCATAAAAAAGATTAAAGATTGAGATGTTAGCTTCAAAATCCAAGAACATCAGAATGGAAGAATATGAAACAATGAAAGAGTTCATAATGACACCAAGCGATAATATTTATTTAAGCAACAAATTTTTTAAAAATTTATAAAAGTAGCGTACGTTTAAAATAGGGTTGACGAATTAGTTAGCTCCAAACTATACCGTTTTCTACGCAAACTATTTGCGTCTCAAATTTCAGCCCCAAACTATTCAATCCTTAAAATTGGATACCCATTTGTACTATTGTCTCAAATTTTGGCCCTACAAAATAGATGGATTTCGTCTTCTCTTCGTTTCTGAAACTCACCGGTTAGTCGGCAGATAAGTATCTACACTACACCCATCGTTATGGCATGGGTTCGGTGAAGAGAAAGTATGTGGAGGAATCTTCTTATTGTGCTCCGCCGCAAAAGATTCAGAGAGAAGAAGAGTCCACCCAGTTCATCAGCAAGGAGCTTGTGGGTTGTGTGCACAATGTTTCATTCCCTTAAAAATTACGTGCTTTTTGCTCCCTCTGTTCATAACAATCCACAAGCTAAAGATTTCACTTTTACCCTTGACTCAGTCTTAAGCTATCAAGTGTCTCGATAATGGCGAGTCAGTCATGGTACTTCAATCGATTTCAAGCTCCATGATTAGCTTCTACGTGCTATGATTATGTAATTGATTTGGGTCATGAGTTTGTATCTTTGTTTTGGTTAATCAATCTTTTTTGTAGGACGAAAATTTGAGACAAGAGTGCGAATTGGATACCCAATTTCATCAATAATTCAAATTGAGCTTATGTAGTATCCAGACTTCACAAGAGCAATCCTTAAGAAATGTTCTTAAATTATTGAAGAAACTATATGTGTATTGTTGACGTTCACTCAAGTTTTATGCTTAATTATCGTTTTGTTTTGAAATTGTTCGTATTTCTTAGAGGTTACTCACTACCTTTAAGATTTTATTTTTTGTTTAAAATCCTGGCTTCTTTGTAGCTTATTAGTTTTGGTTTTATGCTTCATGATTTATCCCTCTCAAAAACCCTTAATCCTCTTGTTGATATGTTAACCTTTCGGAGTTGTGTCGGACACTATAAGTCAATCTCTCGTTCCATCAATGGAATGGATGGTGGATTACGTTTTATGGGGAAATTATGATGGCCAATCTCCTTTTCCCACAGCTCATACATTATTTCACCACTCAACATTACTTTTTTTTTTTTGTCATTACATTTTTGTGGCCTAGTGGCCTTACAGAGGGTACAAAGAGAGAATTACAGAGGGTACAAGGAGAGAAAATATATTACAGGTAATCTTTTTTTTTTTTTTTTTTTCAATTATAAAAGATTCTTGATTCTTCCGTTAATTGAACGCCGAAGTTTGTTAGGAAAGATTTTCCCGTTACTTTTTTTTTTTTTTGTCTTTTTAAGCTATGAACATATTATGACAATAGTATATCTTTGTAATCATTTATTTTTATGGGTCTAATTGATAATGACACAAAGCTATAATATTTGTTTAAGCAACAACAATGTTTAAAATTTACAAAACTAGCGTGCATTTAAAACAGTTTTTTCATACAATTTTATTACAAATCTTATTAATTTGATATTTACTTATACTCTGTGTAAATACTATATTTAACAATTTCTCTAATAAAATATTACATTGACTTCATAGAACAAAATTATGACTCCGCCACTCATCGATACTTCTATTATCATTTTTGTAGTTATAAAAATGTTAAAAGATAAGTTGTCACACAAAAAAAAAAAAAAAAAAAAAAAAAAGTTTAAAGATCATAAAACTGCGAGTACAAATGATTTGCAGATGTGTTGGAACAAGCTGGCATCTGTTTTCTACAGTTGAAAAAAAAAAGTTACGCTAAAAAATATTTAATTATTCTCAAGATAAGAAAAACTGTGTGAAGAAAAAAATAAAAGTTTATTCGATTGATTATAAGGATCTAAGGTTCTTTGAATAGATCTAATATATATAGAAGGAGATGTTATTCAAAGATTTTGGTTAAACTTTCAATTTTATAGTAGGTTCTTTGGTTAACCGGAACAAAAAATAACAAGGGATTTGTAAATCAAAGGTTATTATTTTATGTTAGAGATTAGAAACTAGATAGGAGATTGTAAGATCAGAGTTTAATTTCTAATATATAATAATTCGACTATCGAATTGTTTGGAGAATTAAGTTTCCTCCACTATTCTTACACTTTCAGTTGGTATCATAGCGATTCATCTGGATCTAGATTAATCTATAAAAAGTCGATAATGAATTAGTAAGAACGAATTTCTCGAAAGAAATAGCATGTCCTACCATATTGGAGAAAAGAAATAACAGTCATTGGAAAATAAATATGAAAGCTGCAATCGGAGGTATTAGCGCATAAGCATGGATTACTGTCACTTGTGGTTGGGAACCTCTTGCTTAGAGAGGTGAACATACCTAAATCTGAAGAACGGTGAACACAAGTTGAAAAAAGAAGAGCAATAACAAACACAATGGCACTTTCAGCGATTTTAAATACAATCAATGAAAAATCATTTCAAGCGTATTCAGAATTGTGAGTCAGTTAAGAAGGTTTGGGACAAATTGGCCAAAGCCTACGAATAGATTTCGAGCATAAAAAAGATTAAAGATTGAGATGTTAGCTTCAAAATCCAAGAACATCAGAATGGAAGAATATGAAACAATGAAAGAGTTCATAATGACACCAAGCGATAATATTTATTTAAGCAACAAATTTTTTAAAAATTTATAAAAGTAGCGTACGTTTAAAATAGGGTTGACGAATTAGTTAGCTCCAAACTATACCGTTTTCTACGCAAACTATTTGCGTCTCAAATTTCAGCCCCAAACTATTCAATCCTTAAAATTGGATACCCATTTGTACTATTGTCTCAAATTTTGGCCCTACAAAATAGATGGATTTCGTCTTCTCTTCGTTTCTGAAACTCACCGGTTAGTCGGCAGATAAGTATCTACACTACACCCATCGTTATGGCATGGGTTCGGTGAAGAGAAAGTATGTGGAGGAATCTTCTTATTGTGCTCCGCCGCAAAAGATTCAGAGAGAAGAAGAGTCCACCCAGTTCATCAGCAAGGAGCTTGTGGGTTGTGTGCACAATGTTTCATTCCCTTAAAAATTACGTGCTTTTTGCTCCCTCTGTTCATAACAATCCACAAGCTAAAGATTTCACTTTTACCCTTGACTCAGTCTTAAGCTATCAAGTGTCTCGATAATGGCGAGTCAGTCATGGTACTTCAATCGATTTCAAGCTCCATGATTAGCTTCTACGTGCTATGATTATGTAATTGATTTGGGTCATGAGTTTGTATCTTTGTTTTGGTTAATCAATCTTTTTTGTAGGACGAAAATTTGAGACAAGAGTGCGAATTGGATACCCAATTTCATCAATAATTCAAATTGAGCTTATGTAGTATCCAGACTTCACAAGAGCAATCCTTAAGAAATGTTCTTAAATTATTGAAGAAACTATATGTGTATTGTTGACGTTCACTCAAGTTTTATGCTTAATTATCGTTTTGTTTTGAAATTGTTCGTATTTCTTAGAGGTTACTCACTACCTTTAAGATTTTATTTTTTGTTTAAAATCCTGGCTTCTTTGTAGCTTATTAGTTTTGGTTTTATGCTTCATGATTTATCCCTCTCAAAAACCCTTAATCCTCTTGTTGATATGTTAACCTTTCGGAGTTGTGTCGGACACTATAAGTCAATCTCTCGTTCCATCAATGGAATGGATGGTGGATTACGTTTTATGGGGAAATTATGATGGCCAATCTCCTTTTCCCACAGCTCATACATTATTTCACCACTCAACATTACTTTTTTTTTTTTGTCATTACATTTTTGTGGCCTAGTGGCCTTACAGAGGGTACAAAGAGAGAATTACAGAGGGTTTACAGAGGGTACAAGGAGAGAAAGAATTACAGAGGGTACAAGGAGAGAACTGGGGATCGGACCCCTAACCTGGACGCCGTCTTCATCTTTCTTGCTGGGGATCGGACCCCTAACCTGGACGCCGTCTTCATCTTTCTTGGAAGCAGATTTGTTGGCTTGTATATGGTCGTCAGTTTGCCTTACTGCATTTCCAACATTATTGTGGTGTATTGACACCTTTGTGACTCAGTTTGCCTTACTGCATTTCCAACATTATTGTGGTGTATTGACACCTTTGTGACTCGAACCTCTGACCTATAGGTCAGAGGTGGGAGTAGCTTACCTCCTTAGCTAACTCCGCTCGTCCTTCAACATTACTATTATATGTATTTATTCTTTTAACTGTTTATTTTGTAGTCAACAATCAACGAACCATCCATTGGCTATAGCTATGTGCTATCATTATTTTACTTGATTTTTTTATTTTTTTTATATTTTATTTTACTTTATTTTTTGTGGAAAAGAAGAATCAAAATAATAATAATAAAATTTAAAGCCTAATATTTGAATATTATAGTTTTTGGCAGACTGCACTTGACCTTTACTTTTGATTATTCGGCCCTTCTTATTCTTTATTTATCATTTTTAAATCTTACAAGAACACTTCTGGACAAAAAAAGAAAAAAAAGACTTACAAGAACACTAGATCATTACCGTACATGCGTTTGATATTTATTTTAATATTTAAAATTATTTTAAATAAATTTACATAAATATTGTAAATAGGAATTATCATATTATTCAATATACATGATATTCGATATGGATTAGATTAAAAAAATATCAAATTCGAATTCGGACAAATATATATAAATACTGTAGTGATATTTTTCTCTATATCTGAATAATTGAATTCCAAATGACACCGTATTTACTCATATTCTTGTTTTGAAAAAATATCATATACATACATTTCTATATAATATAATACATTTCGGTTACAAAATTGTCACAAAATGAAATAGTATTTTTAACAAATATGAGATGAAAATTTAAACACAAACCTAATTTAGTACGCATAGGTATCTAAAAATATTAGATACTCTGAGACCAAAAAAATACTAAATACTTCTTTATGAAATTTTTGTTGTTGTTGAAAGAGATACTTTTCAATAACAATATATAAATATTTTTATCGAGCTATTCGATATCCAATATTGGATCTAGATTCCATCAAAAATTGTTGGACCCGAAACTAAACTAATTATATTGTAAAAATATTCGAACGATATTTTTTATTATTATATACCTATTTATTGAATTTGAAACTAAATTAAATCTAATACTCTTGAATATCCAAAACTTTTTTTTGTAAAATCCTTTTCAATTTGTAAAATAATTAGGTGTATTTTATTTATTTATTAATACCCATAAANNACTAATTATATTGTAAAAATATTCGAACGATATTTTTTATTATCATATACCTATTTATCGAATTTGAAAGTAAATTAAATCTAATACTCTTGAATATCCAAAACTTTTGTTTGTAAAATCCTTTTCAATTTGTAAAATAATTAGGTGTATTTTATTTATTTATTAATACCCATAAANTTCTATTCGGACATTCTTACTCTTTATTTATTCTTTTAAATGGGACACGTCAAAAAATAGTCCAAATTATGTATCCTCTACAAACATTAAACCACAAATTACAATGTTTATAAGATTTTTCTGTAGCTTCTCCACACTAGGATCTTTGCTGAGTTCCATCAAAATAGATTTTGAAAGGATGAATGGATGCAAAGGATTCACAAACAATCTCGAAACTTCGAGATCTCAGTTCTTATAAGAAAATATTTCAAGATGGTTTTTTCTCACTCTCAATATTTTCTCTCACGCTCTTAAACCCTAACACCTTAGAGTTCTAAGAGCACCAAAACCTCTCTTTTATACCTAAAAGAGGTTTTGTTTACAATGGGAAACTTTCCCTTTTTCCTAATCAACCTAATCAATCTAACATATTGATATTTCTATTTTTGAGGTTGTGAATATGTGCACTCAATATTCTCTGAATCTCGATATTCTCCAAATCACCTGTTTTCTAAGAAATTCCTTTTTAGTTCAGATGAAGGCTCTGATACCAATTGAAAAGATGAATGGATGCAAAGGATTCAAAAACAATCTCGAAACTTCGAGATCTCAGTTCTTATTAGAAAATATATCAGGATGGTTTTTCCTTACTCTCAATATTTTCTCTCACGCTCTTAAACCCTAAAACCTTAGAGTTCTAAGAACACCAAAACCTCTCTTTTATACCTAAAAGATATTTTGTTTACAATGGGAAACTTTTCCTTTTTCCTAATCAAAAAACCTTAGAGTTCTAAGAACACCAAAACCTCTCTTTTATACCTAAAAGATATTTTGTTTACAATGGGAAACTTTTCCTTTTTCCTAATCAACATAATCAATCTAACAGATTCATATTTCTATTTCTGTGGTTGTGAATATGAACACTCAATATTCTCTAAATCTCTCACACATCTCCTTTAAGTCTCTCACGTATCTTCTCATGTTGACTTGATCGTCATTCTGTCAACGTGCATTGTGATAAATTCTTGACTGGAATTTATTCCCATGCACTGGAACATCTCCTCTGTTTTGAGCTGCCTCAACAATAACCATACCCATAATTTTGAAGGGATAATAAGATTAATTGCAGATAATACGTACGTATAGTTGTAATCTTTTTTGTCAAGCAAAATGTTAGTATCAAAATACAAATATTTTCATGCCTATAGATTCTGAACCTACTATGCGATATATCTTCTACAACAAGGTTTACACTATTCTACCAAAAAAAAAAAACAAGGTTTACACTATGCGATAAAAAGAGAACAGATTTCTCATAATGTAAATCAAATATGGAATCAAAATATTTAACCATTCTATCAAAAAAAAAAAAAAA
>CM071718.1:38561236-38585196 GCA_036630335.1 Physaria fendleri | reverse complement strand
CTTTTGGTAGCAGTTAGTGAATTAGTGCTACAATGAACTGCTACCAATGCCCATATTTCTTGTAGTGTCAACTAAAAAAGTTATAAAAAAACTTCGAAAATCACACATGTTCTTTTCTTTTTAAAAATTTGTTACATTTTGAATAACATGAGATTTGGTATTACTTAAATAACTTTTGATTTGAATAACATGAGATTATGAATGACTTTAAAATCTTTAAATGAATATCAAGTACAATAACATAGGATTTGATAAGTTATTTAAAAATCACAAGTTCAATAACACATGATTTTAATAAAAAATCAAAATCTCTTAAGATTCTAAGTTGAATACACCCCCTAAGATTCAAAATATGGTATTTCTTTCCTTTAAGATTCATTTACCAAAATTTCTATGTTACTCACGCTTCCCCCCTGGGCTAAAGGCAACAAACCATAACGGATGAAACAGAACCTCGAGAATGTTAACGAATCTTAGAGCAGCTCTATTGGTGAGCTTCTCATTAGTTTCTTAAAAATATATATATATATATATATATTTTAATAAAACATAACTATTAATTAATCAAAATAGTTATGTAAAAGATTGAACCATTCATATTTTGACAGTTGTAAGAACCTTGATTGAAATGGTTCTTAAGGTACTTAATTAAGAACCTGATCCCCACTCTCTTTCTCACTGTTTCTTTTTTTTTGAGAAAATTTATAAGAATCTCCCAATATAGGTGCTCTTAGAACGTCTTATCTCGTTACTTGACACAAAATATTAAATTTACCAAATCGAAGGTGTAATACTACACCACTTGCAACATTCATTCCTTACCAAGATCTAGTCCCAAAGCTAAGCCACACTAGCGTAAATAATCGATTACCAAAAAAAAACATAGGAGAGGCACTCATAAGCAAATTTGCATAGGCAAAGCAACAAGAGAGGGGAGATACAAAACATGTTTAGAAGACAGTCACAGTGACCCATATCAAATTTGGGGGAATCACCAATGGCCACATAAGCCATCGGTGACCCATAACAAGGTTGGGGATCACCAACATCCATCTAGAAGCTATCCATATCGGCTATGGTGTGAGTTCAGACCCAATAACCTGACTTAACCGTATTAACAATAACTAAGAGAAAGAATCTTGAAGAAGATGAAATATTGATTTCATTCAATTGAAAATAAAAGAATCTGTACAAAGAGTTTAAATAGCTGTTAAGCTAAACAAGCTGTTAGGCTAAACAGAAAACAAAAAACAAATAATCGGTTAACACTATACAATCCCGGTTTAATTTAATAAACA
Source organism: Physaria fendleri (assembly GCA_036630335.1). Lineage (NCBI taxonomy): Eukaryota > Viridiplantae > Streptophyta > Magnoliopsida > Brassicales > Brassicaceae > Physaria > Physaria fendleri. The sequence continues at coordinate 38,583,898 of CM071718.1, read as the reverse complement.
AAAATTAACCAAGACTAAACCATTCTTTAGTCTCTAATACGCCTCATCAAGATGTGGATTCAAAGATATTTGCAATACACATCTTGGACTTTAAATGCTCAAAAGTCTTAGGAAACAGGGGCTTTGTTAACATATCAGCAACTTGATCTTCTGTACTGACATGAAGAAGCTTTAATTGTCCCTTTTCCAAACGTTCACGAACAATATGGCAGTCCACCTCTATATGTTTGGTCATCTCATGGAAAACAGGATTGCTTGCAATGTGTATAGCTAATGTATTGTCCGAGAATAATACTAGAGCATCATTAGCATAGACCTGCAAATCACTCAACAACGTTTTTAGCTAAACCATTTCACAAGATGCTACTGCTAATGCCCTATACTCAGTTCAAGCTGAAGATCTTGAAATTATGGCTTGTTTCTTTGACTTCCACGAAATAGGGGAAGATCCTATGAACAATGTGAAACTTGTTATGGATCAGCGGCTATCCTGACAAGCAACCCAGTCCGCATCTGCAAAACCTTCAAGGGTTAAATCATTTTCTGCAGCATAAAACAAAACTTGGCCCACATTTCCTTTAATATAATGCAGAACTTTATATGCAACATTAAGATGAGAACTTCTCGGTTTGGAAGCATATTGGCAAAGCTTGTTGACTGCAAAAGTAATGCTTGGTCTTGTTATAGTCAAGTACATAAGTTTTCCAACGGTCTGTCTATAGTTCTCACTATATTCTAATAGCTCCCCTTCATCCTTCATCATTTTCAAATTTGGTACCATAGGGATAGATGAAATTTTTCATCCTAGCATACATGTAAAAGTTAGGAGTTCAAGGGCATATTTCCTTTGATTTAAAGTGATACATGATTTGGCTCTTGCAACTTCTATACCCAAGAAGTATCTTAAAGGTCCAAGATCTCTAAGTTTAAAATAACTCTGCAACTTAATTCTTAGATTATCTACAACATTATCATTAGTACTGACAATCACAATGTCATCTACATATACTAATAGATCCACAAAATCATTTCCATACCTTCTTGTGAACAAAGTATGATCACCATTACCTTTAGTAAAACCCATGTTTAGTAAACAATTTGAAAACTTCGTAAACCACTGTCTAGAAGCTTGTTTCAGTCCATAGATTGACCTTTTAAGTCTGAAAACTGCATTTTTAGGAAGTTGAATCTTCTTCTGTTCTGCGTATCCTTCTGGTATCTTCATGAAGATTTCCTCTTCAAGTTCTCCACTTAGGAACGCATTTGATATATCTAGTTGCCTTAAGAACCAATTCTTTGAAGCAGCTACTTTTGACAGAAGCTTAATTGCATTTTGGCTACTGATGATAAAGTCTCTGTGAAATCTAATCCTTCAGTTTGAGTGTACCCTTTTGCAACTATCCTTGCTTTATATCTCTCTAGACTTCCATTTGCATGTAACTTTAAGGTAAAGATCCATTTGCCCCATACAACCCTTTTTCCTTCTGGTAAAGAAGCAATCTACCATGTTTCAGTATTTTTCATTGCTTATATTTCTTTATCCATTGCATCACACCAATTCTCAGAGTCTTTAGCTTCATGGTAACTATTAGGAATTGGAATTTTAGTAATATTTTTTTATCTAAACAGAGTAAGAATCTGTAAGTGAGAGTAAGAAAGACAACATGAGATTGGTTGTTGTGTTAATCACGTGGTTGAATAACAGTGATAATCTTGAAGATGGGCTAGAGCTTTTCTAATTCTTGTAGTAGAATCCTGAGAGTTCTGTGTGACCTGAGATGGGATTGGCATTGAAATTGTTGTATCATTAAGAGGATTACGATAAAAAAAATTTTCTTTATTTAGAATTGTATACGATGGACCTGGTTTGGCCGGATATACGAAAAAAATCAGGAGGGAAATCCTAATTATTTTATTGAACCATGGGAAAGATTTTCTCATAGAAGACCAAATTCCTTGAAATAAAGAAAGAGTTACTTTCAAGATCTAACAGCTTATAACCCATATACCCAGCTGGATATCCAAGAAGAATGCAAGCTCTTGACCTTGGTTAAAACTTGTTTCTTTGCTTGGGGGAAGTAGTGCTATAACACAAGCACCCAAAACTTCTCAACATACTATAATATGAAATTTTTCCCATTAAAACCTCATAAGGATTCTTGTTGTTAAGAACTTCTGTTGGAGTCCTATTGGTCAATAACATAATTTTCATCACACAATCTCCCCAATAGATAAGAAGAACTTAAGACTGAAATAATAGAGCCATGGCCACATTCATTATGTGTTGATGCTTCCTTTCCACCACAGAGTTTTGCTCTAGTGTTTCTGCACATGAATGATAGCTAGTGATTCCTTTCTCTTCATACAATTTAGTAAAGTTCAATTCATTTGCATTATCATACCTAATACCCTTAACCTTTAAACCCAACTGATTCTCAATCTTTTGTATGAAAGCTGGAAACGCTGTTATAACATCTGCTTCACTCTTTAAGAGATAGATCCAGGTTTCTCTTGAATGATCGTCTACAATGGTTAAGAAGTACTTATAGCCTTCTACTGTTTCTATTGAGAAAGGCCCCCAAATATCAATGTGAAGCAACTCCAAAACATTATCACATATGTTATTATTAGAAGTGAATGATAACTTTCTTTGTTTTGCAAACTGACAAATATGACAATACAACATCCCTTTATTCTTCAGTTTATATGTTCCTAAAGTTTTGGAAATAACATCTATTCTTGAATAAGATGGGTGCCCCAATCTCCTATGCCAAATTTCATTATCAACCACTGCATTTATCCTAGTTGGATCTTCTTTATCTTCATCTACATCCAGCACATAGAGTTTTCCAGCTTTTCTACTTTGTCCAATCATCAACGCCCTGGTATGATCCTGAATGACACATCAGTTATCATCAAAGGTAACATTATACCTTGTGTTACCCACTAGAGAACTGACACTGATCAAATTTAATCTGAATTCAGGAATGTATAAAACATTCTCCATAGTACTATGTTTACTAATTATGACTATTCCCACTCCACTTATCCTAACTTTCAGACATGTTGGCATATTGACTGAACTAATGACAGACTCATCAATAGACTGAAACAATGACTTGTCATAGGAAACATGATGAGTAGCACATGAATCTATTACCCAGACTTGACTAGAAGCAGCTTGACCAGAATTTGCTATAGTGCTAACAGAACAAAACATGGATTCAAATAAGAAGTTATCGGGATAATCTGTAGTGCTAGTTGAGGAAGTTCCTTGAGTATTCAAATGCGTGCTGAATAAAGCAATGGAGTCTTGAATTTGATCTTTGGTTAAATTTCCAATCATACCTTCAATGCTTTTCCCTTTCTGGTCCTCTTTTGCAGCAACTTCCACTTGAGCAACCACAGGTTTTGGTGGCTTGTCCCAATTCTTCTGGTTTTCCTCTCCAGTCTTCCATTTTGAACCATAACCAGGAGGGAAGCCATTCTTCTTGTAACACTTATCTGTTATGTGTCCTACTTTATTGCAGTAAGAACAAATGGCCCTTCCTTTATTTGGACCAGATGTAACATAACAGACATTTGATTCTTCATTTCCTTTACTGCTTTTGGAAACTTGAAATGTTGAAGCGGGAGTATTGTGATTAAAGTTCTTTTGGCTGTCATCTTGATCAAGAATGTTGTATACCTCTGACAAAGAAGGAAGAGCTTTCTTCATGATGATTTAGCGTCTTACCACTGCATAGGATTCATTAAGTTCTGCAAGAAATTTGACGATCCTACCTCTCTCAATCTTTTCTTGAAAACGAGAAGCCTTTCCATAAGTACATGGGTCATTAATATCTTTTGTACCATCAAGATTCACCCAAAGGGTTTTTAAGGAGGTATAGTATTCAGATAATGACTTAGATCCCTATTTTAAATCTTGGATTTTTTGAGAGAGATTAAATGTCCGAGGAAGATTACTCCTATGAAACCTCTCAGAAAGATCACGCCATATGTCTGAAGCATCTTTTATCCGCAGGATTCTTTTATAAATCTGAACAGAAAACTGAGTTGAGAATCCATGATTACACCATATTGTTGCATCTTGACCAACGACTGAAATTTGGATCAGACTCTAAGGGACGAGTTAAGGAACCATTGATAAAACCAATTTTATTCTTTGCATCTAAAGCAATCCACATCGCCTCATTCCAATCATCATAGTTCTCATCATCTAATCTAAGAGATGTAACTAATAAACCTGGATGATCTGAGGCGTGCATAAAGAACGACGAGGAATCGATTGATTCCGAATTACTATCTTCTAAGCTCACATTCCGTCGATTTCTCATGATCAGAGACGCATAGTCTGTTTTCATTGCGCTTGAGGAGGTTCCTGTTCGACCCGCTTTTCGTGTTGCTCTCTTTACAGCAACCATGACAAATGAACAGAAGAAAGAGATAGGAAAAATATTAAATTCTCATAAAAAGAAGCCAAATTGAAGCTCAATTGAAGCAACAATGGCAACAAGAACTAAGAGAAAGAATCTTGATGAAGATGAAATATTGATTTCATTCAATTGAAAATAAAATAATCTGTACAAAGAGTTTAAATAGTTGTTAAGCTAAACGAGCTGTTAAGTAAACAAGAAACAACAAATAACCGGTTAACACTATACAATCCCAGTTTAATTTAATAAACAGAAATTAACCAAGACTAAACCACTCTTTAGTCTCTAATATGTATAGCAACCATTCTTATTATAATACCAGTCCAAGTAATCCTCCTTAGCCGACAAGCATAACTTAAGACCAAGGATTTTTGGTATATCAATATGTGAGTGCAATGTCAAAACAGGGCACACGAAACAGGGAAGTCTTGGAGCAGAGCAGAACTAAAGTTGAAGTTTGGAACAGAGTTTAACCAAAGATATTGGTTGAAGACACGAAGATCTCAAAGATATTTGAATTAATTCTGAGAGATCAATGTGATTTGAGAAATATAATGTTAATAGAAAGTAGGATTATTTTAGAGATTTGAAGGGTAGAAGATTAGGAAGGTTTCCTAAGGTGATTCTCATATAAAAGAATGAGATGAGACCTAGTTATCTTTGACCAAAAAAAAAAGACCTAGTTATCTTTTACGCTTTTAGAGAGATAGTTTTAGGTCTGAGGTTCAAGGAGAAAAACTCTATAGAACTTCTTTAGTTAGTTGGGTAGAGATAATAGAATCGAGAGTGTTGTAACTTTGATTCCTATTATCAATACAAGAAAATAGTTTTTATGTAAATCACCCTATGTTGATCCATCTCATTCTTACAAAATCGGGTCAATATACTCTCCAACCTTATCTTCATTACATCCCATTTTGGTATTATTAAACAAATGGTGAACCATCAAGTTTTGGGGTGCGGACAGTCGCAAGATCGGTGGCCGTGGTGGAGAGGTATGAAGCAAGGATCGACATAAACATAATGAAATCGCATTCTCCTTTTTAAGTAGATCTTTGCCTTGTAATACTGACCGCCATATATAAGGTTTACTTCATAAAGTAGCATTAAGGATATTGGAGCCGTGGAAATACCTGGATTTCAATAATCTAGCCATAAGACATTGTGGATTTTGTAGTACACGCAAAGGTTGTTTTGCTAGCATAACAAGATTAAAGTGTTCGATTTCTTTGAATCCTAATCTTTTTTCTTTTTTAGAATTGTCGGTGTGTTCCATGTAAGCCACTGCATATCTCTTCTGTTATTTCCTTCGTTCCACCAAAAATGTAGACTATTTAATATTTTAATTCATTGCAAAATTAATTTTTTTTTTTTTTTACCAAATATTTTTTCTAAACATAAATTAATGTTTCTTTACATTCTTGAGATAAATATTATCTACAATTATTATTTATTTATTTTTATCATATTATCTACAATTATTATTTATTTATTTTTATCATAAAAAACCTAAAGGTATTATTGTTATATTAAACTAATGTTTAGGGTTCTTTATAATATTTTAAAACTTTTTAATTTTAAGATAAATGATAATTGAAAATAATTTTTATCAAAATAAAATATTATTTAAAAACAATCTATCATAATTTTCAATTCAGATTTGTTACAAAAAAAATATCTTATATTATTGGAATAATACCACAACTAAAATACTCTAAGAAAATTTCACATGATCTTATCTATAACTATTATTTATCTAAAAAATTATAAAACTAATGATTTTAATAGTAAGATAAAATTTTATGATAATGTTTATCTAAATTTACTGTTTACCTATAATTATTGTTATCTGAAATTATTTTTTAATCGTTAGAACTTTCAATTTTTGTTTGCTAACAATATTTGTTTTTATAATAAAAATAATAATTGTAGATGAATATTAAAATAACGTTTAAAATTTGATAATTAATCAAGATTAAACGTGATTATCAATCTGTTTTTAAATATAATGACATCAACAACTATTGTTATTGAGAATTGTATTAGCTATATTCGTTTTTTGAATAACGAATGAATGGAAGGAAACATAAAAGTTGAAAATGCTCCTAGACACAGTTATCGAGAACATATTTCAGATCTGATTTTTAAACTTTCTCCGTCGGCCATGGACGGCGGCGGCTCTCGCCGGCGTCTTTCAGATCTGATTTTTAAACTTTCTCCGTCGGCCATGGACGGCGGCGGCTCTCGCCGGCGTCGTCCTTGGCTTTACCTTTTTCTCCTTTCCATCATCTTCTTCACTCCATCTGTTTTCATTGATTCTGGTTCGTTTTTCTTGTACGCTCAGTACACTTCGAAGACTATCTATAACTCTGGCTCGGTTGTTTTACCCGAAGCACACTGTTTCAAAGCATCACAGTATGTGTGTGATGTACCCAATAGATCGTTTATCATGTACCCAGCTTTATACCTTGTCAAGAACATCTGTTGTACTGTGGCTATAATGCGTTTAGATCGATCTGAGATTAGGGCTTCTCCGTTGCAGAAATCTTCCACAACCACGATTCACCAGCGAAACTTGAATGGCCATTACCTGTCAGATGAAAGCGGCGCCATTGTTGGTAACCTTTTTTACCCTAATCCCTTGAATAAATTGTTGGGCCTTTATGGCCCAGTCTACTTAGATGGGTGCTGGCTTTTAGAGGAGAAAGTGGAATTAGATGATATGGGCCTAGGTTATTTATTTACAAATCCATCGAGTCCTTTTGTCCGACATCGTTTAGCGCGCATATTTTATGAGAACTTTACCTCCTCGGAAGCTTTGCCTTCGATACTAGAGAGCGCTGTCACTTTGGGTCTTTTTCAAAGAACCCTTCATCCGGTTCGGGATATATCCGTTCAACGGTTTCACTCTCGATTAGAGAGAATTCAAGCAACCTCAAAGATAGTCTTATATAGACTTATCAATGTTGCATTATCTTGGTCTATCTTCGAAGAATGCGAGATCACTTGTGTCAAGCATCATATAGACTTATCAATGTTGCATTATCTTGGTCTATCTTCGAAGAATGCGAGATCACTTGTGTCAAGCATCTAGACCCCATAGAACGAGTTATCCGTGATGAGCATCATCTTCTATCTATGCTTTTCGAAGAATCCATCTATCTTATGTTTGCTAATGTATCTCGATTAGATTTTTACTTTTTCATCTTACGGTTTGAAGACGCCGTCAAGATGATTGTGTGATCGTGTAATCGAACATTTTATTAAGTAATGAAGTTTCTTGACAAAAAAAAAAAGAATAACCAATGAATGGTTTGAATGTACCAACACTGGTTAAGGAATATTAAGCAATGAATGGTTTCGATGTACTAACACCGGTTAAGGGATGTTATACAATTGACTATGTACTACAATTCAGAACTGGATTAGTTCTTCTAAGCAAATAAGTGCTTGGATCACTAAAAGAATACCTAACGGAGAGATTGTCGGAGAGGTGACAAAAATAAAAAACAGTCTATAAATTAATTGCGATCATTGAGCTTTTTTTTTGGATTAACCGGTATTCTGGATGGCTTTGCCAACCAGACTATTTTGGATTAACCGGTATTCTGGATGGCTTTGCCAACCAGACTAATCCGTACCAGAGTCCAGAGCATGTAATATGGTCTCCTCCCCAGACGTCCCTCGAACTCGAGCATTTAACTTAGCATGGATTTTATAACAGCAAATTCTTTTCAGTAGTACTGAAATCTCGGTGAAATCCGATTAATCCGGACCTGAAGAACCCGAAATTCATTGATTCGGTATCCAACCGAATTATCACACTTTAATTATCGGAATGTTTTTAATTTAAGATTCGATGGTCGGTGTAAACGGTTCGGAACGTCGGTTTGATCGGTTATGTAAACAAAAAAACAAATGTCATAGATAATTACACATATACCCTTATGTAACTTTTCCTCAAAATATCTGACACGAGTAACCTAATTTCTCTTCCCATCTTTCTTAGTACCTTCATCTTTTTCTCTCTCAGAAAACTGAGATATGAAAAGCGATTCTGCTCGTGAACGATCTGAGATAGTTTTCACCAGAAAAGCATAAATAATCAGTAGATCGAAGCTTCTAGGTACTTTAGCTATCATTCAAACTAGATTTTTTATGTTTATTTTTGAATTTTGTTTCAGATTTGTTAGGTTGAGTTTTTCTCTTCTTGTTTAAGTTCTAGATTTTATTTTCTGTAAGTTGTACGACTTTAACTTTAACTCATCATTTTTATCTTCTTTTCTCCGTCAGTTTGTCAAGATATCTTCAACAAAAAACAATCTGGCGTAACTTCTGCTTATGCAGGAAATATCGGATTGTTCGGGTACATCGGTTTGTTTGGTGTGCTATCAATTTTTGTTTAATCTGATTATTTTGTATTTTAGGTTAAATTCGGATTGATTTATTTATAATGAATCCGAACCGATTAAATTTGTATATGTTCCGAACCGAAATTCGGATTGATTTATTTATAATGAATCCGAACCGATTAAATTTGTATATGTTCCGAACCGATCCGAATTGGAGACATAATGAATACGGAATTTTTTTTTAATACCAAATAACCCGAAATTCCGATTAAACCATTCCGGTTAAACCGAAAATTCCGATATGCCAGACCTACTTTTCAGAGGATGCAAGAGTCGGGCATTTGAACTCTGTGGACATAAATGACTTCAGAGTAGCTGACAATATCTCCTACTTTTGGAAGATCTATCTCAGCTGTTTCATTTATTTTCTTTATTTACATGCGTTGTATTTGGGTTTTGTCTTGAAGTTTTGAAAAGTCCAATTTGCATTTTTGTAACGAAACATATATCTGCCGTTTAATAAAATTCCAAATTTTCTATATAAAAAATTATATCTCACTACTCGCATGTATCTTGATCTCCACGAAATAACTTTAAAGGTACTTTTTTTTTGAACTGAACTTTAAAGGTACTTAAAACCTACAAAATATGCAATTATAAGACTTTAAGGCACTATGAAGTTAAAATACGACAAAATTACAATTTATAAAATCTTAAGTCCCTTCGATGCAATAAAAAAAATTCTGGATAAATAGATATGTAAAGCATAATGGGATGATCACAAAAATTCCCTAGTCTCTTGCTGCAAACTCTAATCCCGATTTTATCGGAAACCCTATAGTCCATATAACAACCTATTTCTTATCTCTTTCCCCTTCTAATCCTTCTTCGTTTCCACAAGCTTTGTTTTATGTTTGCCCTACTATCTTCCTCGTAGGAACTCTTTGTTTTGTCTTAAATTTGGTGAGTTTTTCCTCTTACTGTTTTTGGGTTAATCTGATACATTAATTCGGTACTATTCTTTTCCATTTCCAAATTCCATATTAAATATTTCTTCTTCTAGGTTTTTCTAAAACTGGTTACATACCCGACCAAAAAAAAGTATGAATTGTGAAGTGGGTATTGCATGTGTTCTGTTCCATTGGTTCTTGTTTTGGATTGTTCATATGATTTTTTTGATTGGGTACAAGGTTTTTCTATAATTTATACCGACAATCAGTGTATAAGATTAGCTTGATTGGGTCCAAACTTATGCAGGATGGGTAGAGCGAAGCTGGAGATAAAGAGACTGCAAAACATTAATGCACGTCAAGCTACATATGCTAAAAGAAAATTTGGGATCATGAAAAAGTCTAATGAGTTATCTATTTTATGCGACATTGTTGTTATGCTTCTCATGTTCTCTCCCACAGGAAAGCCTTCACTGTTCACAGGAAACCATAGGTGTTTTCTGGATCACTCTTTGTCTTTACCAAATTCTTCTAGTTAGTTGTATTTTTGTTTGATGTTTCTGTACTTTGGGTGTAAGCATTGAAGAAGTCATTGCTAAGTATGCTAAACTCACTCCTCAAGAAAGAGCTAAGAGGTTACTTCTCTTCACTTCACTCATTTCTAGAATCTTTGGTTATTACATTGAACATACCTCTTTTGTTTTTGTCTACTTTGGAACAGGAGGTTGGAAAATCTTGAAGTAAGTAGTGGTTCTTGACTTCTTGTCTATGTTTAAGTCTCTTCTCTAATCATCTCCTAAACTATCACTAATACTAAAATATCATTTTACTATCTTTTTTTTTCTCACTATATCTCAGGCCTTGAAGAAAACATTCATGAAACTTGATCATGATGTAGATATATCTGAGTTTCTAGACAAAGGGTGTGTCTACATTTACGTTACAAGTACCAAGAATCTAAGTTTAATCTGAACTCTGTTTTGGACTTGTTTTTTGTTTAGTATTGGTTGATTAGTAATTACTAATGTGACTCGTTTTTGTTACCTTTACAGTACACAAACAGTTGAGGTATGCAGTACAACTACTCATAAACCCTAAAACGTAAACCTTAAACCAAAGTATCTCCTAATTCTCTTTTGCAACTTGAAAATTTCAGGTTCTAAGCGAAAAGGTCAAGTTTCTGCAAACACAATTATCAGATATACACGCACGACTAAGGTGCCAAGATCTTCTCTATATGTTCAGTTTTTTTGGTAAATCTCTATATGTTCAGTTAAATGTTGCTTTTGGTTTTCCAATTCTCATTTTGTGAGTAACATGGTTTTCCTAATTAGAAACTGGACCGACCTAGAGAATATTGATAGTGAGGACGTATTGAAGCAACTAGAGAATTCACTTAAACAATCTCTTTCTCAAATCCATGCTCTTAAGGTATAATCCATCTCCCCAAAAATGAGTTCAAACTCTCATGTTACAGAACTTATGCATCTTATTATGATTCATAGGCAAGCATGTTGCACTATCAACAGCAACACCTTATATCCTCACAATGCAAAAATGAGGTAAAGTATCATCACATTGATATGTTTTATGTTTAGTACCAAATAAAATGTCAATGAAAATGCAGTTGCAGAACCAAATAGGAATGGATTTTGGAAAGGAAATGGAGCAACGGCTTGGGAATATCTCATGGGGTTGTGTCAATGAAAACATGAATGTGCCTCTAAAAGAGCAAGACCCTAATCAGCAGCTTCGTCAGGTGTACAGGGACATGGCCTGTTCAGCAAGTTCATATTTTGGAAATTACTCAGCTATCTCAACTCCAAACGTAGAACTCGGGACATCGGCTGATCCAAACCTGCAATACACTAACGTCAGTTTCCTGAATGATCCAAAGATTCAGCAATTAGATGAGTGGAATCTATTAGGAAGTCCTGCGGATTACTACGTTAGTCAGATCTTGGAAGCTTCTTATAGGCCTCAATTTGGAGGAAACAACAACGGCTTCTTCTGAAACACTAACTTATCCTGTTGCTCTCTTTGATGATCCTCTATATTCACGGGTAAATAATGGTTTGTTCATCATTTATTTGCTTCCAAATTCTGTTATTACAGGTCTTGTTTTGCTTTACTGTTTCTGAGTATATGTAATGTGTAACAGCTGAACTGAGGAGTACCTCCGGAGAAAAAACAGAGGAATTGATTGAAAAGGCGCCGGAAGGTAGAATGATTATAAAGAATAGTATAAGTGTGTTTTTGAAGAAGGCTCTCCGATTTTAGGGTTTATTGGCGGCCAAAATACAATTAAAACAAAAACTATTCATTATTTTAGTTTTTCGTTATTTATGAAAATTATTTAAATAAAGCAAATAGAGCGAGGGGATCATTTGGCAAAATGGTACCCAAGTCTGAAAATTCATCACATTAAGCTGGAAGTTTGGATTCAAACTAGCACTGAAGACCAAATAGAGTGAAAAGGTTCAAGGTAATACTGACAGTGGGTTCGTTGTAATAACAAGGTGTTGTTTGCTCATTCTCTCCTCTTAAAAACAAAAAACTTGTAATATATATTTAAAATTATTATCAGTTTAAAATTAATAAAATAATATTTGTAAAAATTATTTTGGTGATGATGCATTAGCTATTTTGCTTCCCAAATAATATATGAGAGATTTATTTCTGGTAGTTCGTGTTATCACGTTAGCGTGCATGAGACACAACAATCACGATCCTAAATCAGATTTTTTGGATTATTTTTTCATCGTTCGCGATCTATCTATCAGGTTCGGCGGTGGCAATTTTTAGTACATCTTGTGTTTATTGGTTATAGCCTCTTGAGATCACGAATTTGGAGTTGCGATGGTGATTCAAGCATCACTCCTTTCTCTGGTGGATAGTCTTCGTGCTTCAATTGTGACTATCCACCTGAAAAACGGAGTGACAACGGCATGGCACTCTGTGTGGTGGTCGTGACTCTTCTATACGGAACAACAGTGGATTTAGATATCTTCTTAGAACATTGACGCAACTTCAGATAAATCCTAGGAATGGCTAATTTTTGTGATCGCTCCATTTAGTAAAATAGTTTTCTCATATTAAAATGAAGATTTACAATGTTTGTAGCGGCTAAAATAAGAATAACAACCTCTAACTAATTTAACAAACTCTAACTAATTCACAAATTAATTTTGCATCATCTATATATTCAAATAGTCTACCTCAAAATAAATTTTTTCTAATCTTGAACATGAGTAACTCAAGTGGCTATATCTTCGGTGGTCGTAGAACATCAGAGTATATCAAGTATAGACATGAACCACCCAAAACTACCCACAATGCTATTCTTGGAACAATTAGTGGAGAAACTAATCAATAACGCTTCCCTTGGATCTTCGGTGCAGAAAACGGTAGAAAATAATTCTTTTGATCAATTAGCGGAACAACCGATATAAATGTTTCACTTGAATCAATCGGCGGAGTAACTGATGCTTCACTTAGACCACTAATATGCTGATATTTTGATCATTTTCTAACCATGTTTTCCGGTGTTCCCAGGGTGTTTTTGTTTTTCTTTTGTTTATTTATTAGGACTTTTAATCCAGAGTTTTTGTTTTTCTTTTGTTTATTTATTAGGACTTTTAATCCAGAAACGAAGGAAGGGAGCCAATAAATCGAAAATGAGGAAAAGACAAGAAATCAGCTCTTAAAGGACAAATGATGCATTTGGAGGCTTAATTGCACCAGATGTAACCAAGACTTAGAGATTTTTGAAGATCCTAGACGACCGAAGACCCGTTCGGCCCGGCCGGGTTAGATTTTGAAGACAAAGTCAGATTCACTCGGGCCCTACCGAAGACCCGTTCGGCCCGGCCGGGTTAGATTTTGAAGACAAAGTCAGATTCACTCGGGCCCTGTTGATTCGCTCGTGCGCTTCATCTAGGGTTTTCGTCAGATTACTTGAGTCGCACGCAAGAGAGAAAGATGAAAGGTTCCAGAAGCCACGAGAGCCCGACCAAATCCACCTAGATTCACTCGGGCTTGACTAATTTAACATAGACTCGAGCTAGGTCTAGGGCGCAGCCGCCTCCTCGAAGTGGATAAGCACAAAAGGATACAGAAGCGAATCGAAAATAGGATATGCTAGGAGCACCCGAGCGAATTTACTTTGATTCGCTCGGGCACTAGAGAATATTAAAAGGATCTCGAATTTCTCCTCTCCACTATAAATAGAGGCTCCCTAAAGTTCTAATAAAAGTTTAGTTTCTGTTAAGTTTTAGGTTCCCTCAAGGGATTAGGAAAATGTTTTTTCTTAGAGTTTCAATCCCTATGAGTGAGTAGTCCTCCTAGTCGAGGTATTAGGGTTTTGTCCCTAAGGGTTTAAAACCCTAGATCTGTAGATCTGTCGCAAAGAGATGAACCTCTAGGGTATGACGGCTATGACTGAACACCACGGCGTAGTCAATATTCGTGACTGAGTTCTAGAGAAGAACCTAATCAGCATCTGAATAGTCGACCAATATACAATCTAGAGTCTCTTGGATCAGTTTGCTAAAATCCTTACAAAGATAGAAATGTCGTTGTGCTACGATAACCAAACACCCACAAACACCAAACACACCCCCTATGTTACTAACTAGACCTAGATCCCTACACGTGTACCAGATTTCCTCTTGGATCGCCCCCGCTCTATGCTACAAGTGACTATACCGTGCACTTGCGGTTCTGAACGACTATACCGTGCACTTGCGGTTCTGAACGGGTTTAAACTCTCGAGAATCCGTCTTTCGGGTGAAACCTGATTAATCCAAGTCAAACCAGAAGACATCAAGATAAAACCTCTGCTTTTCAAACGCTTGGAAAAATTATCGTCTCCATCATCGGTACGTGTGTCCTTGCCTTCCTCACTGCCTCACTGAATCCAAATCTCTGTTATCACTAAACCTATCCAACAAAGTAATGTAAGTTACACAATCTGGTTTGTCTCTTCCTATTTTCATTTTTTCAAAAATCTCCTTAGCACAATCTAGTTTCCTAGCAGTACACAGAACACCAATAAGAACATTTTAAGTTACTACATCAGGTCCACATCCTTCATCATCCATTCTCTTCAATATTACATATGCTTCATTAATCTTTCCCGCCCTACCAAGCACCCGAATACATATTGTAAACGTGTAGACATTCGGCTTTAAATAAACTCATCACAGATTCAATGTCCCATCTTTTCCCTAATACTACCATAAGTGAAGAGTAAGTCTGCAAACTAGGCCTAAAGCCTTCCAAAATCATTCTTCTATAAACCTCCATTGTCTTTGTACAAAACATAAATTAGAAGATGAATCAATCCATTATATGAATATTCATTCAACACAAACTCAAATCCTCTCATCTTAAATTAGAAGATGAATCAATCCATTATATGAATATTCATTCAACACAAACTCAAATCCTCTCATCTCCGCAAGTGCAGAATGTGCCTGCCTCAATCCACCCTTCACAGAAAGACTCTTGAATATAGTCAAGAAAGAACTAATGTCCTTTTTATAATTCTTTTCTGCATCAAATCATACATATAAGCCATTGCTTCATTTTGATTGAATCAACCCTCAAAGCTTCAAGCAAGTAATTGGAAGTCTAAGTGGTATGAATTAATTTCGAATTCGCAGCCGTTGATTTGAAATACGAAATTGTATAATCAGTATCAATAATGACATTAAACCCTCATAACTTCACCCAATGGCAAATCAGATTTAAAATTCTTGCTTATCCTACTGATTCAGTTCAACTATTTTTGGATTGTCTTGAATCAGATTCAGTGCAGAGAAAAAAAAAATCGGAAGGAGAAGAAAAATCGAAAATATATGGTGATTTAGGTTTCAAATGTATGGGAACGAGTGCTTCTCCACTTTTCGTTTACCTCTCCGGCCAAAAAAACACCACCGACTGACCAAAACTCAACATTTCGCCGTTATATTATATAACTATTATCGCCGGCGATGAAGACCTTCGTTCTTCACTCTCTCTCCACCACTCCCACATCCATCTTACTCTCTCATCATCCCTCACGTCTCTCTCTTATTCGCCGTACCTCCTCCAGATCTCCGCCTTCAACAATCTCTCTCCGATCTCATTCCGTTCAACCTCTCTCCTTTCCTCTCCTCAAACCAATTCCTCGCTTCTCCACTCGAATCTCCGCCGTACCACAAGACAGTGCTCCTCCTCCATCTCCGTCTCCTCAACAAACGCAAGGAGCGAAACTAATTCCTCTGATTCTCTCCGTCTCCGTCGGTCTTATCCTCAGATTCGCTGTTTCTGTACCTGAAGGAGTCACACTACAAGGCTGGCAATTACTCTCCATCTTCCTCTCAACAATCGCTGGTCTCGTCCTTAGTCCTCTCCCAGTCGGAGCTTGGGCTTTCATCGGCCTCACTGCTTCAATTATCACCAAAACGCTTTCTTTCTCCGCCGCTTTCTCCGCTTTTACAAGTGAGGTTATCTGGTTGATCGTCATCTCTTTCTTCTTCGCTCGTGGATTCGTTAAAACTGGTCTCGGTGATCGCATTGCCACTTACTTCGTTAAATGGCTTGGGAAGAGTACTTTAGGTTTATCTTATGGTCTAACTCTTAGCGAAGCTTTCATTGCTCCTGCTATGCCTAGTACTACTGCTAGAGCTGGTGGCATTTTCTTGCCCATCATCAAATCCTTGTCCCTCTCTGCTGGCAGTAAACCTGCCGATTCCTCTTCCAGGAAACTAGGCTCTTACTTAATCCAATCCCAGTTTCAGGTTTAGTTCTTGTTCATAACTTTTTTTTTTTTTTAAATCTTGAAACTGAATCCGTTTTGACTCCAAAGCTTAGTTACTAGTGAGTTTGATGCGGTGATAAGAAACAAAGTTTGCTTTTTTGTCCAATTTGTGTTTGAAGGCTGCTTCGATCTTGCTGTTTTTGTGTGTTTTTTTTTACTTGAGCTAGCATAGCAATTTCCATCTTTAATACAGAACCTTGGGCTATCGATGCTAGTTAATTTCATGAAAGTTTTATCTCTTATTATTAGTATTTGACTTGGAGAATCTTGATCTTTTTTGAATTCCTTCTTCGCCTATGTGCAACTTATCTCTGAGTGTTGTTGAGCATTTGATTTTGCAGTAATCTCTCTAACCAATTAAGTCTTCCTTGTTTTGATACCTACCTCTTTTACTCTATTCTGATCTTTGACAGTGCGCTGGAAACTCTAGTGCTCTTTTCTTGACTGCTGCAGCTCAAAATTTGCTGTGTCTCAAGCTAGCCGAGGAGCTCGGAGTAGTGATCACAAACCCGTGGGTTTCTTGGTTTAAGGCTGCTAGTTTACCGGCAATCATTTCACTTCTTTGTACTCCACTAATCCTCTACAAGCTTTATCCTCCAGAAACCAAGGACACACCTGACGCTCCAGGTATTGCTGCAACGAAACTCAAGCAAATGGGCCCTGTCACTAAAAACGAATGGATCATGGTCGGTACAATGCTTCTTGCTGTCACTCTCTGGATCTGCGGGTAAGTCATCTCGTTAACTCTCATGTTTCGTATCATAGGTGTTGGTTAATATCTGCACATTCCATGGTTTAATATCATGCACAGAGAGACTCTTGGAATACCAAGTGTTGTGGCTGCCATGATCGGTCTCTCCATACTTCTTCTACTTGGTGTCCTCAACTGGGATGATTGCCTAAGCGAAAAATCCGCATGGGACACATTAGCTTGGTTTGCTGTCTTGGTTGGAATGGCAGGACAGCTCACAAACCTAGGTGTTGTAACATGGATGTCTGATTGTGTAGCCAAAGTTATCCAATCTCTCTCCTTGAGCTGGCCAGCTGCGTTTGGACTTCTCCAAGCAGCTTACTTCTTCATTCACTATCTATTTGCAAGTCAAACTGGTCATGTTGGAGCGCTCTTCTCAGCTTTCCTTGCTATGAATATAGCAGCAGGTGTTCCGGGGATTGTAGCTGCACTTGCTTTAGCTTACAACACTAATCTTTTTGGTGCTTTGACTCATTACAGCAGTGGTCAAGCCGCTGTCTACTATGGAGGTATCTTAGCATTCTCAGCCTAGAAGAGAACACAGCTCTCTCTCTCTCTCTCTCTCTCCTTCTAGTTAAGTGTCTTAACTTTTGCTTATGCTTATTTATTATCAGCGGGTTATGTTGATCTGCCTGATGTATTCAAGATTGGATTCGTAATGGCTACCATCAATGCTATAATCTGGGGAGTGGTTGGAACTTTCTGGTGGAAATTTTTGGGTCTTTACTAAGAGCTCCCCGTGAAGAAGTTTGTCACAATTCTTTGTTGAACATCTATTTTGAGGTTTCATTTTTTTCTCCTTGCAATTAGAGAATCAGGCAATTCTTTGTTACATAGATAATACAGAGATCTGTTTCTCTATATATATATATATATATTATATATATATATTTTGGGCAGGAGTCTATATATTTCTTTTACATATAATATAATAAAAGGGAAAAAAGTCATTAAAATACTCAACTTTACAAGATTAACCATTTTAAGTACAAAAGTCGCGAACTTAAGTTCAGTTGTGGAGAAGCATATTACTAGACTGCCCTTGAATGAGTTGAGGAATGAGTTGGTTATCCCCTTCGAAAATGACCTTCTAATGGTGACGAGAAAGGGTATTTGATCATTGTAGCGGCACCAATAAACATTTCGGAAGAATCACGAATGATCCAACCAAGTTGAAGTTATGTGTTAAATTTCCATGACGCATCATAATTACATTTAATCCAGGTTTGCGGTGGGGGTTTCCAAAGTCCCTGCTGGAGCGATTGTGGTGAAGGAGATTGTATAAAACTCTTGGTTGAAATAGACAAGGTAGAGTTGAACCATTGAAGAGCAACATTTTGAGCCCATCGGATTGTCTTGATCCACGGGATATGACAATAAAACAGATCCGGTGGGAAGAATCTCTGTGACAACCTTCCAGAGAAAGTGTTTTATCTTGGAAGGAGCTTTGAGGCTCCAAAAGTCTGCCTTGAGGTCTATCGACCCGGTTAATGGCTGAGGAGAATTGTTGGTATAACGATTAGTTAAGAGCCAATATCCCGATTTGACGGCCTTCCAGAGAAAGTGTTTTATCTTGGAAGGAGCTTTGAGGCTCCAAAAGTCTGCCTTGAGGTCTATCGACCCGGTTAATGGCTGAGGAGAATTGTTGGTATAACGATTAGTTAAGAGCCAATATCCCGATTTGACGGTGTATTGCCCCGAGTTTGTAAATCTCCATCCTAGTAAATCAGGTGCCGATGTAGGTGAGAGCTTCATATTGAGTACCAGAGGAACATCGGCTGGTTCGATTAGATCGTTAATGAAAGCCTCATTCCACTCTCCTGTTCTCGGTAGAATAAGCTCACTAACCATCATATATGTTGGTGTTCTGGTTTAAATCATGGAGAATGAGGATGAGGTTCGGAGTACTCACGGATTCGGAATCCCGCAATACAGATGATTACGCTTACCTCGGGCATACTTTTTATGCCTCAGACTACACCCACCGAGAATGTGGTGATATGCTATATTTGCTCTTTGTCAGTCTAATGGGGCTGATTCCGAATGCACACACAACTCTCGGGTTCACAGTTTCATCATCTTGGGTACCATCCAATTTATGAGTCATCTTTGCTGAATATCTGCTCGAAAGAAGTTCAAGGCTCTCGGTCCACAACGCACTGAGCGAACCGAGGCAGCGAAAGCCTTCTAACACCACTCTTCTGGTATCATAACATCGACCTAAATTCAGCATATGAGGATGGCAGGATTTTATATCTTGACCGCGTCTACCTAGATCAGATCAACATCATTTGTCGAGGTGTCTAATAGTTCCATAACCCCGAGGGTCGGGTTGCTTACTATCATTTACCTCAGCCCACCTAGCCCAGTATGACCACTTGGGAGTTTGTGGCATTTTGCCTACCAATACACATCCTTTGCCACTCTGAGGGGTCAGCTATATGACGTTCCCCCAGAGCTCAACAGCTCATCTAGTTCAGTCGAGCAAAGGGTCCCGATAAGCCGAAGAAATCGAAACCTGACCCCGTACCTGTTCAGTAATTTCTAGATTTCTCTTTTAGTTTTGCATGCATTTTTCATTTTTCATTTGCATTTTCGGTGCTCTTTTTCTTTCTTTTACACAACGGGAACGTTGTAATTTACGTCGGAGAGAGACACCTGACATCATACTAACATGTTTCCTATTTTGCAGATTAAATTAAAAATCATAAAAAATTCTACCTTTTGGTTTTCAAAAATTTAAAAACTTACAAAAAAAAATGTTTTGCTTTTGCTTTCATTGCAAAAAATTTCAAAAACAAATTGTTTTTGTTTTTTCTTTTCAAAAATAAGGATTTTTAATAAAATCATGGTTTTTAAACCCTTTTTTTTATATATGAAGTTGAAATCATCATCGCATGTATGTGAAAACCACGCTGATCATACGAAAGGTTAAAAAGAGAACAACGAAGAAGAGAATAAAAGCCGGTGAAGGGATGAACCTATCATCTTTACAAACCTAGATCCAATCTCGAGCTCTCAAAAGATCAGTAAAAAACTTAGAAATTCAAATAATCTTGTACTCTACCCAAAAGACAGTTTCATTTAAAAAAATAAAAAAAAAATCCATATTTCCTATATATGTGACATTTTTATAAAACACAATTATGGTTTCATAAGTTTCCATATATATATATATATATATATATATCATGATAAAATATATATATATATAATCATGATAAAATATATATATATATAGGTTCAGAAAACTCCCAATACTTAATGCAAAACTTTTTTTTAAAACTACAATGTGTCGTAATCATATATTAAAGTGTCTTAGTTTAGCATTATCATCACTAACTTGGTTTTTTTATAACTAAAAGCTGGGATCCAGTACAAGTAAATCAATTTTATAAATACCAATTAGTGATGTATTATAAGATGTAATCATCGAAATTAGTTTATAGGAGCCACTATAACAAGAATGCATATATAAATGAATACTAGATTGAATGGACCATAAAATCTAGAATCTAGATAAACCTTTTCAATACTTTTAAAACAGGGATTTCAAAGTTTGCTTTGGCATAAAAGAACGGTGGTAACTGCAAGGGAGTAAAACTTCACCAACCCCACTGACCATTTTCAGATATTGAATAACTAAATTATTGGGGCCGACCAAAAATTTATACCTTTATGTTTATCTAATTTTATTCGTATCTTAACATTTACAAATTCATTGTTATGTAACACTAGTTACTTCTTTTAACCCGATAAATTAAATGATCTAAGCTCCTCCTGCGTTCCTTTCCTGTTGAAAATACTAGAATGTTTTCCAAAATTTTGGTGTTTTGATTAATACTTTAAATATGAACTTTTCCGTAGATTTTATATAAATAAGGAAATAAAAATCTGTAGCAACTGATAACGTATTAATATGCATACGTAAGAAATTCAAATTTTCTAAAGATACGAAAAGAGTATGTACTAAGCAAAAATTAATTTGGTCTCCAAAACCCCAACATCACTAAGAACTGCGCCTAGCTTCATGCACTTCCCCCATCGGAATTGTTATCCACTTTATTACCGAATTAAATACAACAAATAACATTATTATCCTCTACCCACTTATATTTTAAAAAATATGTACGAATCCTTTAAAATAAAATAAAGCAAGGACAAAATGATTTTTATCTTTATTTTTTTTATTTTGAATTAGCACATATCTCCACATTTCCGAGCACATTTTTTTTACACGTAATAACAAAACGACAAAAGCAAGGAGTCCTGTCCTATCCACAATCCAAACCCGAAAGATTTTTTTTTATACACACGCGCGCGTGTAACTCTTGTTTTAGAATTCAGATGCATGCCATCTAGATAGATCTCCTCAAACCAGAGTCTTGCACGTGGAAGTTTGGGGATCCCACATCGCCGGCAATAGATATTTCCTACCGGAGAGTCCACGGGCGTTGTAACTAGCCCCGGTTGTTTTGTCGACTAGGACCCGACCCGGATAACCCGGATAAGAACCCGACCCGAATATGCCAGGGCAAGCGGAGACAGCTTCAAGTGGTGCGGTTGGTGGGCCTTGGAAATATCCGTTATTAAACGGGTTCGTGACGGTGTTAGCGAGAAGTGTGGCGAGGGTTATAATCATTCCGTCAACTCCAACGTCACCGTTAGGCGCTACTAACGGCGGGGTTTGTGGTCCGTAAATAGGCTGGTGAAAGGGCCAAGCGCAATATCCAGGGCACTGCGTCTCCGAGTTCCCGACCCAGACGTAAGCCGCACCGTTAGACGCGCGACGAGATTTCGAGCCGGAGGATCCGTGAGTTCCGCACCGGTTCATACAGAATCCTTCAACGGTGACGTCTTTGGCCGTCAGAAGGACGGTTATAGAACGGAGTCCGCCGTTAAGTTTAGTGGATAAAGCACGGAGATAAGGATTTTTGAGGGATTTCCCGAGATGATAGTTCTCGAGGAGAAGCTGTTTTCCGACGACAAGCGTCGAGGATCCACCTTTATACTTCCCCGTCGTCTTCCACCACGACGCGACGGAAGGAACAGCAGCGGAGGAGGCTCCGGCGTCTTGGGCGTTGAGCGAGCGGATGAAATCAACGATTACGGAACGTTGGATCGGTGTAAATTTTCCGTACCAAATAAGATTAACGGTGATGTTACCTTTCAAGAGAACTCCGTTGTGGTACTTTAGAACAAGCGGCTGCTCCTCAACCAACGCTGCGACGGATAAGCCAGTGGCTGCGAAGAGGACCGTGAGGAAGATGGCAAAACGGTAATTAGAAGCCATTTTTTTGACAAAGGTTAGATAAGAGAGGTTTTGTTTTGGGTTTATTATATGAACGTAGTTATACAATACAATACA
>CM071718.1:38527992-38539566 GCA_036630335.1 Physaria fendleri | reverse complement strand
AGACTTCTCGTTAAAAACTCATATACTTTTACTTTTCGTTAAAATTAAGATATATATATATATATATATATTTGTATATGAGGTTTTTAACGTGTGTACTTGTATCCACGTTATCGCCATGTCATCCGTTAATTAACACCGTCATTTTTCCGTTAAGTGATTTAACGTCATGTCTAATTTTGGGTTGAATTTGAAAGTTTTCGGTTTAAAACAGGTAAGATATATATATATATATATATATTTGTATATGAGGTTTTTAACGTGTGTACTTGTATCCACGTTATCGCCATGTCATCCGTTAATTAACACCGTCATTTTTCCGTTAAGTGATTTAACGTCATGTCTAATTTTGGGTTGAATTTGAAAGTTTTCGGTTTAAAACAGGTATATATAAAAGTATCTTGTTTTATTTTGGGTCCAATATAGTACGTGTATTTTTTTGGGTAAATATAGAATTTCAGGGTTTAATCAACATTTTTCCCATATGACAATACTTCATGGGTAAATAGGTTGTATTCCCTAATACGGTCCGTGAGAGTGATTCTAGCCACGAATTATATATAGGAGATAAGGAATATTTAGAATTTTTAAGTGATTGTTAAATAAATATGTATTAATTTAAAATTCCATAAATATCTAACAAACTAAATAAAAATTCCAAAAAGTATTTTTTAAATTTATTAAAAAAATATTTTTCTAAAACTTAAAATTATTAATCGTTTTAATTAGTTTAAAATTATTAAAATAATATTTGTAATGGTATAGCTAATAATTATTCTAATAATAAAATCATAATTGCATGTTCGTAAATATGGTCCATGAGAGTGATTCTGGCGACGACATCTAAGCCTTTTTGGTTCTCAAATAATATATAGGGATAATTCTAGTGTATCAAAAATATCCACTTTTCTCCTTTTTCTCTTGTCAAGCTTCACTTTTCTTTTACACCAAAACAATCCAATCAAATCAACTCAAGTGTGATATCCAATTCTTAATTTTTTTTTTCAAAAGATAAATTATATATTGATTTTCAAATGTTATAAATAAATATCCAATAATTTAATAGATGTTGATTTATAAATTTGTAGGTGTTTTATTATAATTGGACATAACTACTCTTATAAAAAAATTAAATAAAAAATTAAATATCAAAATAAAATTTTAATATTAATCCTAATTTGTTCACCCAATTTTTTTTCCACCTATGCAAAAAATTTTATTTCCACTTATGCACAAGTCTAAGTAATACTAATAGACCTATCTAACATTTTATAAATACTTTTATATCCTAACTATTTTGCAAATTTATGTATAAGATAAATAACTATAAACATTTCATGTGATTATAATCAACTTTTTTATTAGTATATGTTTACCGCTATAAACATTTCATGTGATTATAATCAACTTTTTTATTAGTATATGTTTACCGTATGAATTATTTTTAATAGCTAATTTAAATTTTTGGGAATCAAGTTTGAATATTTTTCATACTTTAAAGTATTGTTATAAATTAGTATTTTTAAAACTAAAATAATTTTTTTTTAATTAATTTGATTTCCAATAATTTAACAATACTTAAAACTACCTAAATAATTAAAAAATAAAATTAAAATATTCTAATTTATCAATGGCATATACATGTAATAATTGAAAGAATAGATGATTTTTCTAATTCACATTTCTCAAATATTATATAGATCTCAATCAAATATTTAGCGAAATACATAAAAGTTTGCATGGATGATTCCTGATTAGTTCTCTGGGTTAATTGCTCTGTATCTTTTCCATTTTTTTTGTCCACAACAAATGAACTTTATTTAATATCTAATTACCTTTATATATTATGTTGATTAAAACTCAATGGTGGTATTTGTTTATTTTGATAGTGACAAAGCCAGGTGAACCTGGGTACAAATTGTTGTTAGGAGCAATACGCATGTTTGAAACCTTAACTCCTCTGGCTAGTGATGGAGAATCCAGTGATGAAGAAGCCTATATACTGAACATTCCTAAATCATTTTCATGTTGTGTCCCACTGTTAAAGAAACTAGGCACTAAGCAAGATGATAATATAAAGAAAGATTTAGAGATAATTCTTGAAACCTAGGAGATGAATTTCACATTTTATTGAAACGTTTTGCTACCAGATGGAATCATAAAATTGTCTTTAGGAAACGTTTTGCTACCAGATGGAATCATAAAATTGTCTTTAGGCTGAAGAAGCATATTAGCTATGAGTTTCGTTGTTATTTCTGCAATTTAATGTTTTCTACCGGTTCTAAAGAAGACACTGATAAATATGAGTTCACAGTTGAACGTTCAAGGATATTTAAAGACCTTTTTAATCAATTGGGTAATGCAGATGCTTCTTTGCTTCGTGATAGAATATTACCTCGTTTTAAAGACGAGGAAGATGAAGGAGAGGGTGTATTTAGAGAATGGTTGGTCTTATTAGTACGTAGATACATTATTTGATAAATCAAGAAATCTGTTCATAGTCTCTGAAAATCATGACAAAAGGTATTTTCCCTGTCATATCTGACGAAGATGAGGAATTAAATTACTTCAGGTTTTGTGGGAGAGTTATTGCTTTGACCTTGAGATATGACGTACAGACCGGAGTTTTGTTTGATCTGTTGTTTTTCCTTCAGCTTGGTCGAAAATTAAAAAAAAATATAAGCCCTTTTATCAAATGGTTTGTATTTGTGAATACATTATATATATATATATATATATCTTTGTGATATTTTTAAATATTATTGGTTTTTTTGTTTTAATTACTTCTTTATAATATATATATATGTGGTATTTTTAAATATTATTGGTTTTTTGTTTTATATATATGTGGTATTTTTAAATATTATTGGTTTTTTGTTTTAATTACTTCTTTGTAATATATATATATATATGATATTTTTAAATATTATTGGTTTTTTATTGTAATTACTTCTTTTTAATAAAATAATAGAATATATTATATCCGGAGAGATACAAGTGTTCGATCATATTGATCACTAATTTGATATCTCTTTTTTTGCTGTCAAACCGGATGATCAACCGAAAAAGTATAAAATCGGATGATCAACAAAAAAAAGTGTAATCAAGAAAATGCGCAAAATAAGTGCAAATATTTGGATTTGTTTTTTTGTCACTGAAAGCATTTTTTATTTGTAATAAAAATATACCTCTAGAATAAATGATTTACCAATTATATTGTTTGAGTAATGAATAAATGATATTTAAGTTTTATTAACTTAAATCAAATTATCAAAAACCATAAACATGAGTAATGAATAAATGATATTTAAGTTTTATTAACTTAAATCAAATTATCAAAAACCATAAACAGATGGATATTAGGCGGGGTAATATAATATCCATGATTATTTAAAACAAGTAACATGGCCATATATAGTAACAATAATTCTAAAATAAACGGTAGATTAAATGATATTTTAAAAATATATATAAGTATTCGTGACAAAATCGAATTTTACTTCTTAGAACTCATTAAAATTTTAATTTGTCTAGTGGACCTCTAAACCATGCTCTTTAGATTCATTACATTTTAGTACTTCATGACGATTACACAAATTCTAGTATTACTATTTATTCTTACATCATGTACTTTAAAATAATTATATATATATACTATTGATTAAGAGATAATATATAACACAAATAAAGAATGAATATTTACATAATTAAACAAATTGAGAATATCTAGTAAATATATACATGTAATTAAAATCATCTTCATTAAATTTGGTATATAAGTTAATTTAATACAAATATAATATAAATGAAATACTCTGTTTAGATGTGTGAATATTGATTTAGGAAAATTGAACAAGAAATTAAATGAAACTTTTTTTTTTTAATTGTTTGGATTCAGATGTATATATAGATATTTATGTAGAAACTGATTCATATGAAACCAAAAGCTTAAAACATCATCCACTCTTCAAAACTTAAACACATCTCACTCTTCATCACATTGTAATAAAGGGAGGGAAATAGAATCCTTCCCCAAGTTGCAAATTCCTTTTGTTGTTAGAACAATCAACTCTCCAACATTACCAGAACATCAAGAGTATTATATAAAACTATACGAAGATTATACGAATCATTCATCAAGGCTGGTGATGAAAAGACTCTGCAGTTGGATCGTTGTGTGGAATACTAGTTTGTGGGGTCACTACTGAGATATCCGTACTGTTTCTTCTGTCCTCTAGTTTGTGGGGTCACTACTGAGATATCCGTACTGTTTCTTCTGTCCTGTTCAGTCTCTGCAGATATTTCCCTTACATCAGAAACTCTTGCATCCGTTGCCTGAATATCATTCCATTGGTTTTCTCCAACCTGCTCTTCACTCATATGGACTACACTCTCTTCCGGTATAGATGCTGTTCTTGAAATGCTCAGACATGCTTTATCTACATTCTTTTCTGTTTCATTTGTCGTTGGTAGAGATGCTTCGCCGTTAGTAGACTCAGTTTTTTCCTCACACATTTGCTTTGTCTCTAGTTGCTGCCTGTTTATGAAATATAAAGAGGTTTATAACACTTCTTTTCCCTGTGAGATAGATTAAGATAAGCTAACCTTTGAAGTTGAGTTTGTAACATATTCACATATGCTAAAAGCTCTTGCTTTTCTGTCCAAGCAGTTGCTTCTCTCTGAGCAGCCTCCTTTGCTTTTGCTTCACCATTTGCTTCTGCCACTCTCACTTTCTCTTCGGCTCTCAAAACAGCTCCTTCAAGTATGACAACACGCTCTCTGGCTTTTCCAAGCTCAGAGCGCCACATATGTGCCTCTTGGAGAGCAGAGTCTCTTTCTTTCACCAGTTGATCTTTTTCCTTACTTAGAGTAGATGTTTTCTCTTCCAGTTCCATGAGCTACATAGGAGATAAAAATCAATAAACAACAATACATACAAAATGATGCACAAATATTTGCAAAAGACGGCCTCAATTAACCTTTAGTTTTGCGGATTCTTGCTGTCTCTCTGAGTCTTTAGTCAAACGCTCAAATTCCACGCAAACGATTTTCCTTTGTTCATCCATTGTATGAGCTGCAGATGCTGCAGCTACAGCTGCTTCAGCCGTCTCAGAGAGCTTATCTGCTATCTCCTTTATCATTGCGTCACGAGAACGCAGTTCTCTCGCCAAATTCTGTAACTCTTCATCTTTGACACGCAGAGTTTCCTGTAAGATGTAAGCGGGTCAATAAGACTAACTTGCACATAAATATAATGTAGATGGACAATATGCTTTATGCTAATCCTGTATATCTTCATCCTTGACATACATAGTTATCTGTAAGATGTCTCTATATATATGCTAGACATCCCCAAACAAGACATTGCAGGATCTCAACAGACAGATGTCAATATATCTGCAATAAATTTTTCCTAAAGAAGAGGTGATAGGGTAATACAAAAAATACCACACCTTCATTATTGTCAAATCATCTAGTGGCCCATCAATCGGTTTATTTGCAGTTATTTTCAATGCATTCCTCAAAGAGACCTGCATTGCTGCTTGAATTTCTCTTGAGCATTCCAATGCTGTTGAATTGGCAGCAGCAACAACAGTTGCAACGGTACCAAGTGTTGCAGAACCACTTCCACTTACACATAATTATAAATTTGCCAACATTTTACCCAAAAGACAAGGATACAGATGCAGCAACCATTATACTTTGGAAGCCCCCTGAAACACAAAAGAAACAGATCCAATCATATGTACTTACACATAATAAAGCTGATTATTCAGAGCAAAAGAAAAGAATATGGCATCCATACTGGAAGTTGACAGGAGATATGGTGATTGTGCTATTTTCGTCAAACAGAATTGTTCCCTTGATAGTTGGTTCGTTTCGTCTTGTCCTGAGTCATACAAAAACATCAGAATAAGTGAATACACCTGAAGTGATGATCTCTACATAAGCAAAATGATATTACTCACTTATATTCCATTTTCCCAGTGGTTGGATCAAGTATCACCCATCGTTCGTTCCATTTCCTCAGCTATTTATACAGAAAACAAAAACAAAAAGATGGTACTGGTGTAAGCCCCTTAATAATCCAAGAGATGTTAGACCACAATACTTGTCATTTCTCAAAGCAATAAATGCTAAATACTAGTCATCATTCTCATCCAGATGATCCATGTTTAATAGTGAGAAATCAGAGAGCTTCAGTTAAGAAAACTCTATAACTTATGATCCATGTCTAATAATGAGAAATCAAAGAGCTTTAGTTAAGCGAACTTATGATCCATGTCTAATACTGAGAAATCAGAGAGCTTCGGTTAATCTAATAAGAAACCCAATAAAGCAAAACAAGTATTGATCACTACACTCAAATTGAAGAGAGCCAGTATTGAGATAGAAATTGAAACTTAACAGTTTCAGATCGCTTGAAAAGCGGTCCCTGTAGCAAATTTCGACCAGAGCCAGCTGCCAATTGCCGCTTAATCTTATCCAAGCTATTCTCTGTAGAATCAACAGTTTTCTGCACATTTGGGAGATTTACCGAAATGGGTCAATTTTTAGAGTGAAAAGTAGAAAAGCAGACGAAAGAGTCTAAATTTTAGCACAAAGAGATCGAGAGAGATAGAAACCGGAGAAGCGCCGTTGGAAGCCATGTAAATTGGTAGATCGGAAAGTTCTTAGATCGATTGGAAGTGAATTGTTGGTGATCGATTAGGTATGAGCTGAAGAAGAAGAAGAAGAAATTATCTGAGAATTTGCTGTTAGGTTTGGTTTCGCGGAATTGGTTTCAGTTGAATCTTAGGTTTGGTTTCGCGGAATTGGTTTCAGTTGAATCTGTCTTTCACTCTTTCAAACCGATCAAATCATCTTAACCGGCTTGTACGTAACTTAACCAGCTTCCTCATCAAATAACCGGTTCTTGATTGGATTCTGGATCTGACGGTGGAGATGTCATGATCACATGATTCTTTCATTTTTTCTACCTTTTTGTTTTTTTTTGTTTTTTACTTTGTTAAAAAGATCACATTGACCATTTCTTGTGAATGAGGAGTACTAAGCAAGGTTTTACTTTATTTGTATAAAACGCATTTCTTGTGAATGAGGAGTACTAAGCAAGGTTTTACTTTATTTGTATAAAACGAAATAGCCAAAAGATAACTTTTGTTCAAAACGAAAACAAAATTAAAAATTTAACTATGTTCTCGTCTTAAGCTACTTCAAGACTCCCAATAACTAAAAGGTTTTTTAAGTACAGATTTAACTCAGAAACATACACTTCGAACTATTGATTATTTATGTATCGAAGATCATTCTTTTCTCGTACCATAAGCGATGAAGTTGACACTAATATCGTCTGACAATAACCATCTTCCGGTAATCGGATTATACACAAATCCAGCCATCTCTTTCACCTGCAATCCCATAGTTTCTTGGTTATGATTACTACCAAAATACATCATAAGAACAAATGAACAATCCTTCTTTTCGGGATATTACTACGCCCACAATCTAGCCGTGTCTTAAGATTAGGTAATGAGATTTGATTCAAGTGTAATAGAATGAGGAGGGATTGATTGGCTTACATCAACTGAAGCACGTTGTAATATCATAGTAAGTTCTTCAGGAGTTAGAAAACTTGACCATTGGTGTGTGCCTTTAGGAAGCTGAAGCACGTTGTAATATCATAGTAAGTTCTTCAGGAGTTAGAAAACTTGACCATTGGTGTGTGCCTTTAGGAAGCTATCGGTGATTTAATGCGACCAATAACACATGTCAGGAAATGGTGCTAATAGAAGATAAAAAGAGGTGTGGAAATGAAGATTTACCCAATTGAGAATGTACTCAGCTGCAACAATGGCTGAAGCATATGCTCGCATTGAGCGATTAATTGTAGAAACTACAGTGGCTAAGCTATCGGTGATTTAATGCGACCAATAACACATGTCAGGAAATGGTGCTAATAGAAGATAAAAAGAGGTGTGGAAATGAAGATTTACCCAATTGAGAATGTACTCAGCTGCAACAATGGCTGAAGCATATGCTCGCATTGAGCGATTAATTGTAGAAACTACAGTGGCTCCATTAGGGATCGTCAATGCTGACAATGATTTGCAGAATTCTTCAGGGTTTGCTACATGCTCGATGACCTTCATTGAACAAAAAACGACAGTCTTGCCATGAAAATGAGACTGGAAGCGAGAAATGGAACGGTATCTCACGGATGTTTAACGAATGAAAACCTCCATGCTAAAGGTTAAATGGACCAGAAGATAAGTACCTCTAAGGCAAGAACAGCATCAAACGTCCTCCCTTCATCCACTAGCTTTTCTGCGATGAAAAAAGTATTATTTAGCACTAAAATATAGAAGAGATAACATAGATTCATCTTTTGTAGAAGATTCCATGTAACTTTGATTGATCATCGTCTAAGATTATTTTTCAAAAAGTACCTGCTGTAGTGCATAGATATTCAATTGTTGAAGTCACTGGATCCATATCCTGAGACGTACAAGAACAAATACAAATCAAGACAGAGAATGAGTTTCATCAGGAAGTCACTGGATCCATATCCTGAGACGTACAAGAACAAATACAAATCAAGACAGAGAATGAGTTTCATCAGCTCCTATTCTATCATGTGAAAAGTGTTCAGTACTTTTCAAGTATACTGAAAGCTGCCTACTTTAACAGAACTGAAGTGTAGATTTTGAATAAATGGGTGTTCATGAAAACTTACAAACATATGGAGCACATAATTGCACAAAACGTAACAGTACAGCCACTGTATAAGTTATCTAAATGATCAATGACACAACAATTGTATTAAAGTAAGAGACCTTACAGCATGAAGACGAGCAATTTTGACATTCTTATCAACAGCATCAACTCCTGTAACAGTTGCTCCCATCCGAGCTAGAGGCTTCAAATAAGAAAGACAACAAGCCACTCACCATATCTTCTTTATGAATAACAACAATTTCGCTGTAAGAGTAACCTCAAACGCTCAATGAACAAGCCCAAAAGGAGAGATTACTATTTATGTTATCTGCTAGCTCAGATTCTAGACTGGTCTCATAAAAGTAAGACTGAAAAATACTTAAATGCCAGCCAATGTATGCATACCTCAGAAAGAAGTCCGCCTCCGCAACCTACATCGATAAATCTCAATCCTTCAAAAGGCCTAGCAGAACTCGGATCCTTACTGAGAAGAGCAAAGTTAATCCAAAATAACAGGATAAGAACAAACCCGAAATTATCCACAAGAAATACACCTGAAATGCCTGCATAAGGTCGAGCGGATGAAAGCCAACCGGGTTGGATTCATTAGATGCAACGGTTTAAAGGGCCCTTCAGCATGCCACCTTCATACAAGAGTACAGAACAAAGAAATCATATGATGCCCACAAGACTCGAGAGACTATATTTTAAGAATAGTATCACATCTTCTAAAACTTCACATCTTCAATTGCATTAAAATACCAATGGTTCCAACACAACTTCAACAAGTATCAACCTCGATCCAAAAGATAAAAGCCAAAGCTTTACTGTTTTTTTATGCTAGAATTTAAAAAGCATCAAACTTTTGATCGTTTCCTAGAAATGAAGTTCACTGAGATTCAAATTAGAGATCTAACATGCATTATAACTATGTAACTTTTCTCCGAAGTGAAATCAAACGAGACTAACCAGCTATCAGCAATGGCAGAGAATAAACTTAACTATTACAGACTCCAAAAAATGAAATTTATCAACACAATAATATGCATTCACCATCGCATATCCATCTCCAAAGTATCTCTTGTGTTTCTTTGCACTTTATGATTATCAATGGCTACCAAAATAGGGAAAACATCCTGCAAAACAATTTAGAAAAGAAACTCAAACAGTAAATCATTACAAATGAAAAGTGATAAAAAAAAAAAAAAGGGAAAACATCCTGCAAAACAATTTAGAAAAGAAACTCAAACAGTAAATCATTACAAATGAAAAGTGATAAAAAAAACTTTTGGGAAATACATCAATTAACATTATAACATAACACAGTATAGTATAATGAAAAGATTTCAAAAAAAAAGAATGAGATTACAGTTTTGAAATCAATTTCGAAAATTAGGGTTTACAAATTTTTGGGGTTTCTTCAATCAGAGTTCATAAACGCGTTAAATACATACTAAAGTTAAAGAATATCCAAGAAAAATCGATTTAGATTTTGTTTGTAAAATTTTTTGAACGTTAATCGACAAAAATTTTAAGGTTCTCGGAAACCACCGACTTCAAGCGAAAAAAATACACAAGGGAGAGAAGAGATGATGAGACAAACCTTAGATGACGTTTTTGAAGGGAAGAGGAAGAGGATTTGGACGGCAAATGCTTCGAAACTTCAGAATCGCCTCTATGGCCGCTATCACTCTTAGAAAGAGAAAGGAGAGGAGAGATTGTAGGTATGGCCGCTATCACTCTTAGAAAGAGAAAGGAGAGGAGAGATTGTAGGATAAATGATGAGTGATGTCGTTTTGCTTTATGTTAAATGAATTATATAAGCAGATTCAATTTTCGGTTTAATTCGGTTTACGGTTCGGAATCGGTTATTTCCGATTATATAAGCAGATTCAATTTTCGGTTTAATTCGGTTTACGGTTCGGAATCGGTTATTTCCGATAACCGAAATTAATTGTAAACCATGCCGATTAGAACCGGTTCTGCAATTCGGCTGTTCCGATTGGCCAATTTCTCGGTTCGGACCGGTTAAAACCGATCGGTTCGGTTAGAATGCCCAGGCTGAGATTACACAGATCCATATAAACGGCCCGTTTAGAAAGCCCATCAGCCAACAAGTTCTGAAGACGAGAAACATAGTTTAAAATTACATAAAGAAAATAAACGCAAGAGGTCTTAGTAAAATTTCATGCTATATGCTCAATGCTCTTGATCGAGGTGTTAGCTCAATTTTTTGATCGCCTCTGATTCCTCTAATTTGGTATAGGCGCTGAAGTTTAACTCTCCATTGGTGGAGACTTACGCGTTTCAACAAGTTAATTGACCTTTGCTTTGATAGTAGTACATCTTTATTCATATTACAAAGTCGGATACGAACATTCTCATATACATATTAGGCCGCAAAAAAGATTTTATCATCGTCTTGTTATTTATTCAGTACCCAATTAAATAGGTGTAGACCCGCTTTACGCCCTGTTCATGTATGCACCTGTTCTAGTATCCACCAATATTTCTTCACCTACATTTATAAAAAGTGGTACGGTAACTACTGCACCTGTTTCCAGTGTTGCTGGCTTTGATCCACCTATACATCCATCACCACAACTTGGTTTCAGGTTTGTTTAAATTAAGCAAAAATGGAAAGTGAATCTCTACGAAATGGAAACTAGGGTTTTGGGTTTTCCTATAAATATTGAGCTAAGTCTAAGGAGGTAGACATCACAAGAAACACAAGAACAATACAGAGAAAAGAGCAAAGAGAGATCGGGGAGAGAAGAAATCTGGGTGAAAAGTTAGATCTTTCTAGGGAGTTGTTCTTTTATTATTGTTTGTGAGGGAGCGCTTTAAGCGTTTGTGTAA
>CM071718.1:38504064-38516177 GCA_036630335.1 Physaria fendleri | reverse complement strand
TCCAAACTGCTATTTTTGACAAGTTGACGATTTTTTTTATGAATTACAAAACGCACCGTTTTGTAATAGACGGATAATTAACGACGTTAATATGACGTGCTTCAGCGTGCTATTTTAAAACAAATTTTAGGATTAAAACAATTATTATTAAAGTACATGCTCCAAACTGCTATTTTTGACAAGTTCGCGATTTTTTTATGAATTTCCCAAAGTTTATAAGCTTCATTATCTTCCAGTCATTATTTATGGCCTCAGGCCCAAAACAGCATTTATCAATTATCTTCGTCTTCTCCTCTCTTCACAGGCAAATGCCCAAATACGACGCCGTCTATTAATTAAGACGGAGCTTCATCTCGAAGGTGAAGTCGTGATCCATGACATCAAATTTTCTGAAACTGAGCAGTCAATTGATTTATCCATGATTACCTGGCTCTTCAGCTTTCCTTTCTTCTCTTTTTTTTTTTGTAAAGTTCGAATCTTGCCTCTGCCTTGTCTTTTGGTTTATCAATATTGGATCAATTTTGTGTTTTTGTAAAGTTCGAATCTTGCCTCTGCCTTGTCTTTTGGTTTATCAATATTGGATCAATTTTGTGGGAATGAACAAATCAATACTAAAGATTAATGAAAGCAACAAAAGATTAACCAGAGAGTGCTAGCTCTACCTCTACTCGTAAAGATATTTGAAGGAACTCAGAGTTCGCTGGGGCCTGGGGGTTTTTGAGGTGAATTTAACATGGTTTGGGGATGCAGAGACTTCAGGCTTTAGATGCATTTCAATTTATGCAAAACATTCTGTTGTTTCGATTTGTTTAGCCTCTTTATCAAGTGTGAGCTCTGATCAAACAGAGTATCAAATGGTAAGTATTATTTCTGCCTTTGCATAAGTAGTCTGTTTATAATGACTTACTAGAGTGTCATGCTTAGCGTCTGGTTCCTTGTTTTGATCTATCAGGTTGTTTCTAGAATGTTTTCAGTTCCTACTGCGTTTGCATTAAACCCTCCCTTCAAAGAGATCAATAGCACTATTTTGAGGTATTTGTTCCTGTTCAAGCCTAACAATTTCTTTCCTTAACTAGTTTGGGATTTGAAGATAGATAATGCATTATCTATCATGTTGTTTGCAGAAAACCTGGAATAATGGAAGAGGCTGCAAGGGACACAGCTGCCACATTCAGCACAATCCATGTCAGTTGTTTATTTTTGAAATCAAGAGGCTGCAAGGGACACAGCTGCCACATTCAGCACAATCCATGTCAGTTGTTTATTTTTGAAATCCGTGTAGTGTCTGTTGAGCTACTGTCTTTTGATCTCTACTTAAGTTGGTTCTATTTAGACAAAAGTTCATTGATTAGGCATTTAACTGAAAGAGTAGCTATGATCTCGGATACATTATAGGTAACAATCGACATAATGTATAAGAACTACAAATGAAAGTTTAAAGATACTGATGGTTTGAATCTAGATTATTGGATACACTATAATGAAAGTAATGTAGACATACTATCACATGTATTCTTGTAATACTATTGTATACTATTGTGGAAAATCCAGAAATCTTGAGATTTAGTTCCTCTGTTATCTTTCAGATCCTGAAGTGGAGCAAAGGTGAGGTCCCATCAAGTCCTTTAGACAGGTAATGTCGTGCCATCTCGGTCGTAGTAGTGTCTCTGTACTTGGGAGGGTTTTGTTCAGATAGAAGCTCTTTGATAGGTCCATATACTTGTTCGTTTGGTATAGTGTGCATGAAGAAAGATGCACATGAAATGCGCGGTTCTTCGCCTCTGTTTGCCAAAA
Source organism: Physaria fendleri (assembly GCA_036630335.1). Classification (NCBI taxonomy): domain Eukaryota; kingdom Viridiplantae; phylum Streptophyta; class Magnoliopsida; order Brassicales; family Brassicaceae; genus Physaria; species Physaria fendleri. The sequence continues at coordinate 38,514,383 of CM071718.1, read as the reverse complement.
CTCTATGCTCCACACTTACAAACTTATCGTTTGTTATAAGCTGCAAGCATTGAGATTTGTCAAAATATGCAAGAGTATTTACTTTCAGTTTCTTTAAAACAGATCAAGAATGCAATAATATGTTTGCCTGTAAGAGATCACCGAGGTTCACAATAAGAGCTTTCGGATTAAAAGGAACATCGATCCAGTATCCATCATGAAGAACTTGAAGTCCTCCAATGTGGTCTTGAAGAAGAATTGTGATGAAAGAAATGTCTGTGTGTGAACTAATGCCAAAGGTTCGATCAGGCTCAGGACAAGGTGGGTAGTAATGAGACATCAGTGATAAACTCTTGGCGCAGTCTAGTTCTTTGAGATGGTTCGGTTTTAAACCAAGAGCTTCTGATAAAAGCTCGAAAATTAGCTCTCCTATCTTCATCATTCTCTTTGAGTACTCCAACATAATCTCCCTGAAAAAAGAATCGTACCGACAAGTTGCGGGTAAGTCCTCAGGTTTGGGAACATCAGGAGACATAACTGTTGTTAAAGTATCTCTCCAATTAGCAGCTTGAGAGCTATAGAGATCAAAATTAGTGTTATACTTGACCTTTTTAGTGAAGTCACGACTATAAAATGTTTTCTTCACTTCTGAATCTTGCTCATGAAACTCACGAATCCCATCTTTCAAATTCGCACACACATCCAGAGGAATCCCATGGTTTATCACTTGAAAAAACCCAAACTTCTCTACCGCATCTCTCACTTTCGAGACTACCCTCTTTCGCGAGGCAGTGGACTCGAACATGCCACCTTCAAGATCAATTGTGGGAATCTTTAACGTTGAGGAAGAAGGTTTAGTGTTTGTAAGGGTAACAAGAGGGTGATGGAAAATACGAGGGATTTGTGTGATTCCTCCATCTACGAGACCTTTCACACCAATCTTCATCTCGTCGAATGCTTTTACTTCACCTGCACGATCATATTTTTGGGCCATTGTAGTGTTACTCTTTGTTTCTTGTACAAGAAGAGAAGTGTGAAGAGTAATGTATTTTGTTGAATCAGAGGTATATGACATCTTGGTATTTATAAAAGGAAAAATCATGTGGTATAAGGAAAAAGAAGACTTATCTTGTGCAAATAAAATTGGTTTTTTTAGCACGTGATACAACAAGACTTATCTTGTGCAAATAAAATTGGTTTTTTTAGCACGTGATACAACATATGACCTGTATGTGTATGTGCGTGTGAATCCAAACACAAATAGAATCGAAATAATCACAATTTCTTGTTGGCTTAAGTGTTGGACCTTTTGGTTGATGTGTATATGTATGGAAAAGCCATGTGATGCGTCCTTGAATCCATTTATTACCGGTCCTAGAAACTCAAGGACCATGCAAACAAAAGAAAAGTAAAGGAACAAAGGTCCCTTTATGTCCTTTTTCTTCTTTTCTTTTTTGTTAACTGTTCCCTTTATGTCTATACAAATAATTCTAGTATACTTGTGTTTGTTTTATTTTATTTTTCTTCGTCATTATTTTTAAATAGTACAATTCTTTCTAGAGCCAAACAAACTATATTCATTTTTAACCTCTAAAAGATAAAATTATGAAGGAGATCAGCGTATTCATTTTTGGTTTTAGTTATTTAAGATAGGGTTTATTTTTGGAAATAACATTTTTTTGAAAATCTTATAATAAATATCATCTGAGGAGAGAGAGCATATTTTCTTGTATTTTTGTGAGTTGAGATTATAAAATTAGTCCCCGATTACCAAGAGTAATTGTTGACATTTGATCGTAGACCCAAAAACCATATAAAAACATGATAAACATGGTAAACATCACAATAACAGCAGTTTTTTCGTCGGTGGTATGATCAATAGAGGAGGTGGTGGTATTCCTTATAACTTCTGAGAAAAAAAATGCTATAGTTCATAATTGGTTCTTTAAGATATAGAAAATTATAAACTACTAAGATATTTTAGAATTTTGGTTCAGTTTCGGTATGTTTTTATCCTGTTCTATGCCGGTTCTGTGTATAAAATTTGATTTGGTATCAGCTTGGTTCTAATTTGGTTTTATGTATTTTCGTGTATTAAATTTATGATTTTGGATAATTTGCATTATATGATTACAATCAAATTTTAGATATATAATTATAGTTAAGGTATCAGTTCGATTCAAATAAATCCCAAATAAACCATTCTGATATCTTGTCGTTTTGATTTTACTTGGTTATTATATTTTCATCCCTAATATTTTAGTTACAATTTTAAAAAATTATTGCATCCTAGTTATAGGGGCCTTATGTGCAAATCCTACATCTGTTAACCAAATTAAATACTTCATCGGTTTAGTGTTCACCAGTCTTGAAAACTGAAAATCTATATTTCACGTGTTCAATGCATATATATAACTTTCTCTTGTACCAAATTGAAACCTTCTTATGTAATGGTTATGGTTTCAAATCTTCCACACTCTCTTTTTTTTTTTTTTTTTGTTGACATTTGATCGTAGACCCAAAAACCATACAAAAACATGGTAAACATCACAATAACAGTTTTTTCGTCGGTGGTTTGATCAATAGAAGAGGTGGTGGTATTCCTCATAACTTCTGAGAAAAAAATGTTATAGTTCATAATTGATTCTTTAAGATATAGAAAATTATAAACTACTAAGATATTTTAGAATTTTGGTTCAGTTTCGGTATGTTTTTATCCTGTTCTATGCCGGTTCTGTGTATAAAATTTGATTTGGTATCAGCTTGGTTCTAATTTGGTTTTATGTATTTGTCTGTATTTTAATTATGATTTTGGATAATTTGCATTATATACGATCAAATTTTAGATACATAATTAGTTAAGGTATCGGTTCGATTCAAATAGAATCCCAAATTTTTGGGTATAAAACTTTAGAAACCATTCTGATATATTGCCAAATTTGGTTTTAGTTTCAATTTGGTTATTATTGTTTCATCTCTAATATTTTAGTTATAATTATCAAAAAAATCATTGCATCCTAGTTATAGGGGCCTTATGTGCACCAGTCTTGAAACTGAAAATCTATAGTGCACGTGTTCAATGCATATATATAACTTTGTCAATTGAAACCTTCTTAATGTAATAGTTATGGTTTCGAATCTACCACACTCTTCTTCTTCTTTTCTTTTTTCCCTATAGCAAAAAAATATATATTCCAAATGTAATTTAATGTCATTTTCTGCTCTGTGGTCATCCACCACCGGCCAACTTTAATGTATGCCAAATCTACCAGTATGAACCAATTGTTACATTTTCTCCTCTTGTGAACTCGGTCCGTCATTGTCACATCTAATACCAACATTTTGTCCGAAGCTATGATCTAATAATTAAATCAAGGGCTCCTTATAGGGTTTAAGCGCAGTAAGATTAAAAAAAAAAACTAATGAAAGGATTAAAGTACAAAAGCTTTCTTACTTCACTAGCACGATCTTATGTTGTGTGCATCTTCTTCTTTCTTTATGTGTGTGTCCAGAAATAGAGAAATGAGTTTAACTGGTAAAGGTCGCTGTTAGAAATGTGTTAAAAGAAACACCCAATCAAAAACCTGAATTCAGTTCATGTCATTTCTGAGACTAATGCATTTTCCAATCTTCTTGATGCATTTTCCATTCTTCAAAACTTAAATGCATCTCACTCTTCATCATATATTATAATAAAGGGAGGGACACAGAATCCTTCCCCAAGTCTTAAATTCTTTTTGTTGTTAGAACAATCAGCTCTCCAAACATTACTAGAACATTCATAAGTATAAAAACGTACGAACATTATACCAATCATTAATCAAGGCTGGTGATGAAAAGATTCTGAAGGTTGATCGTTGTGTGGAACACTAGCTTCATGTGTCACTACTGAGATATCCGTACTGTTTCTTCTGTCTTGTTCAGTCTCTGCCGATATTTCCCTTACATCAGAAACTCTTGCATCTGTTGCCTGAATATCATTCCACTGGTTTTCTCCAACCTGCTCTTCACTCATATGGACTACACTCTCTTCTGGTATAGAGGCTGTTCTTGAAATGCTCAGACATGCTTTATCTACATTCTTTTCTGTTTCATTTGTCGTTGGTAGAGATGCTTCGCTGTTAGTAGACTCAGTTTTTTCCTCACACATTTGCTTTGTCTCTAGTTGCTGCCTGTTTATGAAATATAAAGAGGTTTATAACACTTCTTTTCCCTGTGAGATAGATTAAGATAAGCTAACCTTTGAAGTTGAGTTTGTAACATATTCACATATGCTAAGAGCTCTTGCTTTTCTGTCCACGCAGTTGCTTCTCTCTGAGAAGCCTCCTTTGCTTTTGCTTCACCACTTGCTTCTGCCACTCTTACTTTCTCTTCGGCTCTCAAAACAGCTCCTTCAAGTATGACAACACGCTCTCTGGCTTTTCCAAGCTCAGACCGCCACATATGTGCCTCTTGGAGAGCAGAGTCTCTTTCTTTCACCAATTGATCTTTTTCCTTACTTAGAGTAGATGTTTTCTCTTCCAGTTCCTTGAGCTTCATAGGAGATAAAAATCAATAAACAACAATACATACAAAATGATGCACAAAATTTGCAAAAGACGGCCTCATTTAACCTTTAGTTTTGCGGATTCTTGCTGTCTCTCTGATTCTTTAGTCACGCGCTCAAATTCCACGCAAACAATTTTCCTTTGTTCATCCATTGTATGAGCTGCAGTCGCTGCAGCTACAGCTGCTTCAGCCGTCTCAGAGAGCTTATCTGCTATCTCCTTTATCATTGCGTCACGAGAACGCAGTTCTCTTGCCAGATTCTGTAATTCTTCATCTTTGACACGCAGAGTTTCCTGTAGGATTTAAGTGGGTCAATAATCTGGACATAAATATACTGCAGATGGAGGATATTCTTTCTGCTAATCCTGTATATCTTCATCCTTGACATACATAGTTCTCTGTAAGATTTCTCCATATATATGCTAGACATCCCCAAACAAGACATTGCAAGAACTCAACAGACGGATGTCAATATATCTGCAATAAATGTTTCCTAAAGAAGAGGTGATAGGGTAATACCACACCTTCATTATCGTCAAATCATCTAGTGGCCCATCAATCGGTTTATTTGCAGTTATTTTCAATGCATTCCTCAAAGAGACCTGCATTGCCGCTTGAATTTCTCTTGAACATTCCAAAGCTGTTGAATTGGCAGCAGCAACAACAGTTGCAACGGTACCAAGTGTTGCAGAACCACTTCCACTTATGTTGCAGAACCACTTCCACTTAGAGATTCGACAGCCTCCTTATGGGCCTTTAGGACTAGCTGTGTCGCACTGGAATGAAAGAAGAAAGATAAGGCTTAACATATTAGCTTTTGAGGGGCATTAAGTCAACAAAATTATTAATTATTCAAGAAGATGAAATAAGCATGGTGGCTTCTCCATAAAAGCAAGCAAAAAGATCGAGATCAAGATGACTTACTGTAAGGTTGTGACCCAAGCTTTAGCTGCACCCGGAGTCTCTGCACATAAAAAGTAATCTTTCTTCTGTGGGGTACCAATATCTTACAATCAAGTTAAAGAAAACCGAACACAAATGTCAATCGATTATTTTCTTAAAGACCAAACACATAACTCTAAATTTGCCAACATTTTACCCAAAAGTCAAGGATACAGATGCAGCAACCATTATACTTTGGAAGCCCCCTGAAACACAAAAGAAACAGATCCAATTATACGTAAATACAGATAATAAAGCTGATTATTCAGAGCAAAAGAAAAGAATGTGGCATCCATACTGGAAGTTAACAGGAGATATGGTGATTGTGCTATTTTCGTCAAACAGAATTGTTCCCTTGATAGTTGGTTCATTTCGTCTTGTCCTGAGTCATAAAAAAACATCAGAACAAGTGAATATACCCATGAAGTGATGATCTCTACATAAGCAAAATGATATTACTCACTTATATTCCATTTTTCCAGTGGTTGGATCAAGTATCACCCATCGTTCGTTCCATTTCCTCAGCTATTTATACAGAAAACAAAAACAAAAACAAAAAAGATGGTACTGGTGTAAGCCCCTTAATAATCCAGGAGATGTGAGGCCAAAAGCCTTGTCATTTCTCAAAGTAATAAATGCTTAAGCTACATAACCCTATAATCCAGATGACCCATGTCTAATAGTGAGAAATCAGAGAGCTTCAGTTAAGCTAACTTTATAACTTATGATCCATGTCGAATAGTGAGAAATCAGGAGAGCTTCAGTTAAGCTAACTTTATAACTTATGATCCATGTCGAATAGTGAGAAATCAGAGAGCTTTAGTTAAATGATCCATGTCGAATAGTGAGAAATCAGGAGAGCTTCAGTTAAGCTAACTTTATAACTTATGATCCATGTCGAATAGTGAGAAATCAGAGAGCTTTAGTTAAGTAAACTTATGATCCATGTCTAGTACTGAGAAATCAGAGAGCTTTGGTTAATCTAATAAGAAACCCAATAAAGCAAAACAAGTAATGATCACTACACTCAAATTGAAGAGAGAAAGTGTTGGGATAGAAATTGAAACTTAACAGTTTCAGATCGCTTGAAAAGCGGCCCCTGTAGCAAATTTCGACCAGAGCCAGCTGCCAATTGCCGCTTAATCTTATCCAAGCTGTTCTCTGTAGTATCTATAGCTTTCTGCACATTCGGGATATTTACAGAAATGGGTTAATTTTAAGAGTGCAAAGAAATGCAGCGGAAAGAAAGATACTCAATTTAAGCACACAGAGATCGAGAGAGACAGACCGGAGAAGCGCCGTTGGAAGCCATGATAATTGGGATCGGCGAGATCGGAAAGTTCTTAGATCGATTGGAAGTGAATTGTTGGTGATCGATTAGGTAATCAGCTGAAGACGAAGAAGAAATTATCTGAGAATTTGCTGTTAGGTTTGGTTTCGCGGAATTGGTTTCAGTTGAATCTGTCTTTCACTCTTTCAAACCGATCAAAGAATCTTAACCGGCCTGTACGTTAACTGATCCTCATCAATTAACCGGTTCTTGATTGGGTTCTGGATCTGACGGTGGAGATGTCATGATCACATGATTCTTTCGTTTTCGTTTTCTCTACCTTTTTTTTTTTTTTTTTTTTTTTTTTTTTTTTTTTACTTTGTTTAAAAGATCATATTGACCATTTCGTGTGAATGAGGAGCACTAAGCAAGGTTTTACTTTATTTGTAATTTTATATAAAACCAAATAGCCAAAAGATAACTTTTGTTTAAAACGAAAACAAAATTAAAAATTTAACTATGTTCTTGTCTTGAGCTACTTCAGGAATACCATAAAGGCTTTTTAAGCCTAAGGTAGAGACTAGAGAGTTGACTCAGAAGTATATTAAGCCTAAGGTAGAGACTAGAGAGTTGACTCAGAAGTATAGACTTGAAAGATTGATTATATGTCTCCAAGGTCATGCTTTTTTGGTACCATAGGCGATGAAGTTGACACTAATATCGTCTGACAATAACCATCTTCCGGTTATTGGGTTGTACACAAATCCAGCCATCTTTTTCACCTGCAGTCCCATAGTTTCTTGGTTATGATTACTACCAGAGTACATCATCAGAACATATGAACAGTCCTTGGATATTACCACGCCCACATAGAGCCGTGGTTTAAGATTAGGTAATGAGAAAGTGTTATGGAATGAGGAATTGATTGGCTTACATCAATTGAAGCACGTTGTAATATCATAGTAAGTTCTTCAGGAGTTAGAAAACTTGACCATTGGTGTGTGCCTTTAGGAAGCTATTGGTGATTTAATGCGTAACCACATGTCAGGGAAATGGTGCAATAGAAGATAAAAAAAGAGGAAGCTATTGGTGATTTAATGCGTAACCACATGTCAGGGAAATGGTGCAATAGAAGATAAAAAAAGAGGTGCGGAAAAATGAAGATTACCCAATGGAGAATGTACTCTGCTGCAACTATGGCTGAGGCATATGCTCGCATTGAGCGGTTAATTGTAGAAAGTACAGTGGCTCCATTAGGGATCGTCAATGCTGACAATGATTTGCAGAATTCTTCAGGGTTTGCTACATGCTCGATGACCTTCATTGAACAAATCGAAGTCTAGCTATTAAAATGAGACTGGAAATGAGAAAAGAAACCGTATAATATCACAGAGGTTTAACAAAAAGAAAGGTCCATGCTAAAGGTTAAATGGACCAGGAAAAAAGTACCTCTAAGGCAAGAACAGCATCAAACGTCCTCCCTTCATCCACTAGCTTTTCTGCGAGGAAAAAAGTATTATTTAGCACTAAAATATAGAAGAGATAACAGAGATTCATCTTTTATAGAAGATTCCATGTAACTTTGATTGACCATCATCTAAGATTAGTTTCAAAAAGTACCTGCTGTAGTGCATACATATTCAATTGTTGAAGTCACTGGATCCATATCCTGAGACGTACAAGAACAAATACAAATCAAGACAGAGAATGAGTTTCATCAACTCCTATTCAATCATGTGAAAAAGGGTTCAGTACTTTTCAAGTATACTGAAAGCTGCCACTTTGACAGAACTGAAATGCAGATTTTGAATAAATGGGTGTTCATGAAAACTACTACAAACATATGGATCTCATAAATGTAACAATACAGCAACTGTATAAGTTATCTAAATGATCAATGACACAACATATGTATATTAAAGTAAGAGACCTTACAGCGTGAAGACGAGCAATTTTGACATTACATATGTATATTAAAGTAAGAGACCTTACAGCGTGAAGACGAGCAATTTTGACATTCTTATCAACAGCATCAACTCCTGTAACTGTTGCTCCCATCCGAGCTAGAGGCTTCAAATAAAAAAGACAACAAGCCACTGCTCACCAAATCTTCTTTATGATTAACAACAATTTCATTCCAAGTGTAACTTCATAACTCTCAACCAACAAGTCCAAAAAGAGAGATTACTATCTATGTTATCTGCTAGCTCAGATTCTAGACTGGTCTCTATACGGTAAGACTGAAAAAAACTCAAATGCCAACCAATGTATGCATACCTCAGAAAGAAGTCCGCCTCCGCAACCTACATCGATAAATCTTAGTCCTTCAAAAGGCCGAGCAGAACTCGGATCCTTACTGAGAAGAGTAAAGTTAATCCAACAAAGCAAGATTGAAAGAAACCAAAATTATCCACAAGAAATTCACCTGAAATGCCTGCATAAGGTCGAGCGGATAAAAGCCAACCGGGTTGGATTCATCAGATGCAAAGGTTTAAAGGGCCCTTCAGCATGCCACCTTCATACACGAGTACAGAACAAAGAAATCATGTGATGCCCACAAGACTCGACAGACTATATTTTAAGAATTCATAGATACATTTCTCGAATCAAGCTTAGTAAAAGTATCACATCTTCAATTGCATTAAAATACCAATGGTTCCAAAACAACTTCAACAAGTATCAACCTCAATCCAAAAGATCAAAGCCAAAGCTTTACTATTTTCTTATGCTAGATTTTTAAAAGCATCAAACTTTTGATCGTTTTACTAGAAATGAAGTTCTCTAAGCTTCAAATTAAAGGCCTAACATGCATTATAACTATGTAACTATTCTCCGAATTGTAATCAAAAGAGACTAACCAGCTATCAGCAATGGCAGAGAATTTGGCAAGTTCATGTTCCTTCAAAGACGATGTGCTTCTAACCAGCTATCAGCAATGGCAGAGAATTTGGCAAGTTCATGTTCCTTCAAAGACGATGTGCTTCTACTTTTACTGGAAGCTTTATCTTCAGGGGTTTGAATCTTCTGATGAGAAGAAGATAGCGATGGAGAGGAAGCATCAGTATCTGAAGTCGAGAACAACCGCTGGTTAAGTAAACATGACGGAGGTGTAATTGTGGAAGATAAGCGATGAACAGAGAGAAGAAGCCTTTGCACTTTGTTTATCGGTTTATACGCTGACATTTTCGAAAGCTCAGAGATGGCTGAAACAATGAGCGAAAGGGATCACGGTTTTCGGAGTCGGTGGTCGGAAGTTACTGATTTTCGCCGTCGTCGAAATGAAGAAGTGAAATTTAAGGAGGAGAAGTGGAATACGTGTAAAATTGGAATTCTCGACATATGTACTCTTAATGGGCCAAACCGATTCCAGCCTGCTATTTAATTTAATGGGCTTTACCAAAAAGGCCTTTTTGTAGATTAATAATGGTTATTCAGAAGAAAATGTCAAAGGTTTTTACTCGACCTCCGTTAAAGGTTTTTACTCGACCTCCGTTTAATGTGCAAACTATCTCGTTTCTGTTATAATATAACTGTCTATATACATATGCTTATACTTTAAATGTAATGAAATAAGTAATAT
>CM071718.1:38465423-38485734 GCA_036630335.1 Physaria fendleri | reverse complement strand
GACATACTTAACATATGACATTATTTCATTGGAACAAAACATATTAAAAGATATTTTTGTTTTTTTCTTTCCTTACACTATTAAAATTAATTATTAGATAATATAATTTTTATTTTTATTATTTTTGTATCAAAATTTATATTTTTTTCATACTTTACAAATAGAGATTAGTTTGATTTGATTTGGACATAGAAAAAAAATCTTATTTCATCCAAATAAATCTTAAAAAAAATATTTTCAATCCCCAAAATTCTATAAATTACTTTTTAATACCCGGATCTTTACAATATATCATAAATTGCAGAGTGGATTTACTCAAACATATATAGACAAAATTTGAAATGTTTACTGAGTAAAATGTTTTTCTTAAAAAGTTTAATGTAAGAATTTTATATTTAAGTATATAATATTATAATAATTAGGAATGTTTAAATAAAATTTAAGTATTTTTATTAAAATTACATATTTAAGTAAAACGTGAGTAGGGTGTTGAATTTTTTTAAATGAAACTATTGTAGAGTATAAAATGAAAGAGGGTGTTGAACGGTGAAGTAGAGAAAAGAGAAGATCATATGTAATAAAATTAAGGGTGTTGAATAAAATTGGATGTTGAAATGAATGTACATAGTTTTAGCTGTGTTTTTTCACGTGCGGGTACCAATTTAATAATACGTGGCTGTTTATTCATATTCAAATGCATTAAAAGTTTATATCCCACGGTTTTAAACATAACCGACCTTTTTCTTTAAATTTTTTGGATCTAGTAGATTCAGTACACTCAAAAACTATTCTAATGATTTATAACTTTCTAATTTTGAAATTAATGATCTCCATCGACCATTTGGTGATTTAAATAATGTTTATAATTGATTTTCATTTTACACACAAAAATAATCCGATTTGTATACATTGAAATTAGTTTCAGAGATATTTACAAATCAAATCATAACTTTAAACTAACCATTATAATTCGTTTTGGCAAACCAGATTATTTTGGATAAAATCAAAACTAATTTTTAGACATTATTAAAGCCATCAAACGTTCGACAGGACATATATCATTAACTTTAAAATTAGGGAGTTAAAAACCACTAAAGTCACCGATGTCCAAAAACCAAGAAGAATACGTCCGTTATATTTCAAACTGTGGAATACATACCTTTCACCAAATTCTAAAACATTAATTATATATATGTAGATATATAAAATTTCTTAATATGGAAATCTGATATTTAAATAGATAAAAAAAAGTGATTATAGTAGATTAAAAAATCTCAACATATTTTAGAGAGAGATTTTTATATTCTTTTTTTTCTTATCATTTTCATTTGACAACTATAAAACTTAACTGTTAAGTTTCACAAAACTAAAGTTTTATGAAACTTATTCTCAATTAAATAAATAATAATTAATTTCACGAATCTGAAGCAGTTAAAGTTGTGATTTCCTTTCTAATATATTGAGGACTTATTATTTCATTCGAATATAATTTTATGGAATCCTCGATTCCAGTAATATTATATTGCAAGAAGAATATTTTAAAATTAACTTTCTATTGGCAGTGTTGTTTTTCTCAAACTATAATTTTTAATAGATATATGTGTCAAATATATACATGATCTAATAATTTGTTTTGTAAAAATCAAGTGAAAAATGTTATATATATATATATTTCCTTGGTAACTATATATATATATAATATAATTTTACTATTATAAGCTGATAATTTTTTTTTAAATATTTATAAATTTCTAATCATAGTTATATTTACTAATTTTTTTGTCAAGAATATACTAAATTAATATACATTAAAATCTAACGATTCTACTAAATTTATATACATTAAAATCTAACGATTCAAATTTACGATAAAATATTAACCCGTGCTATAGCACGGGTCAAAATCTAGTATACTGGTAAAAAAAAAAATTAGTAAAGTCACCCGTCTATATTTTCTTTTAAAAAAAAGGTTTTAAATCCAATTTTAATGCAAGTTCACCATATTTCAAAACTAAGTCTAACCTAATAAACTGTTTTAAACCTGTATTAATCCATTACCGTAAAACGTGCCAAAAACCATTACAAAATCAGATTAAAATAGATTTAAAATCGGTTGACACAAAAACCATTTTTCTGTCAGAAGTAAGTGGGCTAATGGTTGCCTAATAGATTTAAAATCGGTTGACACAAAAACCATTTTTCTGTCAGAAGTAAGTGGGCTAATGGTTGCCTAACTCTGATTCCAGTGACACCACCAGAATTCGAATCCCGAAGATCTCAGGTGAAGAGATCATTAGTTAGCCACTAGGCTAAGTTGAAAAAAAAAAAAACTTTTTTCTATGAAATCCAGTTTACATATAGTGAAATTCATAACGGTACAAAAAATCTATGTGATACAACAAGTAGATTACGTTTTTATCCTACAAAATCAGTACTAATCTTTCATGATATTAATCTAGATCATTTGAAAATATCGGATTTGTGAGGAAAAGCTTTTATATTTATAATTTATTTGTAACCCTTTAAATTATGCTTTTTAAAATTGGATTTGTCCAAAGTATGAAGTTATTAGGACATGTTCTTATCCACAACTTTTCTTTGGTCTTATATAAATAATTAGCACCAAGTCACCAACATTTTTTTACTTTTGATGTTTCTTTATTATATTTTTTCATAAGCATATATGAGTCCACGTCCTCACATATGAGATGAGTAATACAATATTATTGAACCCGACACATTTGTCTTTGACAACCCAAACCCACATAGATACTTGTATAACATTAGGTACGTACATTTTTTTATTATTATTTTTTATTTTTTGTCAAGGGTACGTACATTTTTATGAATTAATGTAGTCTTAGAAAGAACAATAATAAAATAAAGAAACGAGATATTTTTTTTTTTTTTTTTTTTTTTTTTTTTTTTGATAATTCAGTGTCCGGACCACTAAGCGTGGAACCGACAAGTCCACCGGACATTACGTCAACGCCCAAGGACTTTTTAAGCTTTCACTTAAGGGCCCTTTGGATACTAGTGGCCTGGGGGTAGCCAGATCGCCTGTTACTGGATTACCAGGTAAACTGTTTGAACCTGAATGGTGGTAGTCACCCAGACCCAAACCAGGTAAACTGTTTGAACCTGAATGGTGGTAGTCACCCAGACCCAAGCCCAGACTTTCCGAGAAATCATGATTAAAGTTCGCATCGGGCGGGACTCGAACCCGGATGGTGGTTGCCACCCGAACCCGGTCTTTACCAATGCGCCACGATCGCTCGAAAAATTGTTTTACAAATTATTTTACAAATTATTTTACAAACTAAGAAACGAGATAATAACCAGAGCTAAAGTATAGCTTCAACATTTTGTACAAATTATTGTAAAATATAATATAGTAATAACCAGAGCTAAAGTATAGTTCTAACCAGAGCTAAAGTATAGTTCTAACCAGAGCTAAGTGAGCCCATATAAGAGAATCTTATGAGGATGTTAAAGTACTAATTAATCAAATTAATTTTTGGATTTAGGGAAAAAAAAATTGATATAGTGATCACAAGTTGACATTAAAACAAAACAATTTATTATAATCTTAGGATCGACAACCTGTTTGATCTTCTTTAATCAAACTTTTGTTCTGTCCATGACTCATAACATTAAAATTATTTGGAATTCAATTACTAAACTAATCATTCTTTGACTAACCATTATCCACTTTCATAATCCTATCCATTTGAATACTCACTTTTCTTAGTTGTGAAACATTTGAATGGTACTATCCATATAAAAGCCTTACAAATTTAATTTTTTAAAAATATATACACATTTATTAATTGTTTAAAGAATAATATTTCCTATTACTCAGTAAAAAAATAAATTTTATCAAAATGAAATTGATAAAAGAGAGATTAACTAGATGCCTAAATGATTAAAATTTTGTGAAAATTATGTGGTATAATGATGATTATTTTTAAAAATTCTCCGCGATGCTTAGAAGATTATCAAAAGAAATTTGATTATGTTAAAAAAAAAAAGTCAAAAATTTGATTGAAAATCTGTTAAATAAAGGATTTGTAAGAAAATACAAGAGTGAATTTTTAAAACACTATTATACTTTCTAATATGTATTTGAGATAGTTTATTATTATTTTTGTTATTATACTAATTAATTTGATACAAGAAAAATTAGATATTCTTATATATTTTGTTTGGACCCGAAATTTTCAGACCGGCTATATCATAACCTGGATATCCTAATAATTTAGGATCGACTCTCAGATAATATAATTTCATTACACATTACAACCAGTTACAATTACATACATATTTTAATATTTTGTTCGTCTCTTGAGATTGATTACATACACATATGTGCTTCATCCACCACTTGATCATAGTTTCTAGGCACTGGCTTCTTTTATTATTTACATAAAACTACTCTTAGCGACCTGCCTGAATCAAAACATCTTGAAACATCTTTGGTCGAGCAGCTTGAACAAAACACTGTTATGTGTATTTCCTTAATTTACGCTTAGCTTGAAACTGACCAAGCTTGTCTCTCCACTCAGCTACAAAACCATGTTAAGACCAAACAAGACATTAATCTTTGATTCTTGACTCACTCACACTAAAACTTCATACCATTTACTAAAACTTACCAGCTTCATCATACCGTTCTTCATCAACAGCTTTCATCATGTTCCTCAATAAATCAAACTCTTTTGTATCAAAACAAGGTTGACCATTTGGCCTAAACCCAAATGAAAAAAATGATCTTTAAATTTGTAACCAGCCAAAGTCATAGTAAAGGATCTTACATGACAAAACTGGTTTCAGATTACCGGTCTAGTTCAGTGTATAGTAAACCATCTGAAGCAGGTTTTAGCTTTGGTAGCTTTCCGGATTCGATTACTCTCATTCCATCACTATAAGCTAGATACTTATTGACTTGAATAGGTACCTAAACAATGGA
Source organism: Physaria fendleri (assembly GCA_036630335.1). Classification (NCBI taxonomy): domain Eukaryota; kingdom Viridiplantae; phylum Streptophyta; class Magnoliopsida; order Brassicales; family Brassicaceae; genus Physaria; species Physaria fendleri. The sequence continues at coordinate 38,480,765 of CM071718.1, read as the reverse complement.
GAGACCTCTGTGTGATTGTTACCCTTTACAGAAGGATTAAGCATAATGGTAAGATAAGCTATACCTTGCATCTAACAGCTATATTAATTGCATCAGAAGGACGAAGATCGAAGCTAACACAATCTGACTTATTACCCACCTACAATCCCATTAAGAACTAGCAGTGTTAGTAGATGAAACTATAAAGAGATGCTTGTAGATGACAGATTTCGAATTTCGGAACAACAATTAAAGAAATAATGAATGGAAGATGCAATTCTATTCATACCTTTGAAAGGTACAACTGCGCGAAATATGCCTCGTTAACCCTTGTGGTAACTCTTACAAGTCTAACCTGCAGGCAAAAGGTTGGAACATTTCTTCATATCAGTATTTGTATTGATAAAGAGAGAACCGTAAGGCGTACCTCGTAACCCATTTTGTCTATCATCTCCTTCACCACTTCATACATAGTGGGTCTTGCCTACAAGAAGTAACCAAAAAAATCCATAAACCCTCTTGACTGATTCAATAACAGAACCATAAGGAAAAGAGTTACAGAAGCCTACTATGTGAACACTTGTCAAAGCTGCCATAAGTAACACACTAGGCATCTCCACTGCAATGAAAAAGCCAAAGAAAAGAGAATCAAAACACCTTGAAAATAGTATTTTCAACCACAAAGGAAAAAAACAGAATAGAGATTGACATAACATACAGACGATAATCGGAAGAAGAAGACCAGTTCCATCTTCCATTTTCAACACAATTGCAGAATGTGGAGCATAATTTGGCAGTCTTCCTCCCTGAGGATTATTATGGACACATCTAAGTTGTCTCCCATCTCTCATCTTCACCATGAAACCATCAGCTCCACTCTTGACCTCAACTATAAACAAGCAACACCAAGAATTATCAGAAATTCAGAATCAACATATAAGAAAAGAGAAGACTTGATTAGTGTTTAACTAGGATTACTACCAGCTTCAAGGACACTAGAGTTGACATAATCCTCATCATTCTCATTGAAATTCTCTGCTGTACTTCCAGTACCATCAGAGTGAGAGCTGTAAAGACATTTTATCTTCTTACAACTCCGAAGAGTGACTATAGCAACTTGAGACTTAGCTTTTCTGGTCGGATTACCCAAGAATTGGGTTCTGATAGGTTTTGAAACAGAACAGTTGACTAGTGAAGCTGAAGCAGAGACGCCCAATTGACTGGGACGAACATTAGGGCAAAAAATCGGTCCTTGAAGTGACCTCATCTTCACTCTTTCTTTATGGCGAACCCATGAAAATTAAAGTTCAAAAATGAAAACTTTAGAATCCAGCATCTTGCATCTCTAAACCCTAATTTGATTTCCTAAAATCACAAACGAATTCAGAATATACTAACTAATTTACTTGCAAGAGAAATCATCATTCGATACAAAAAGTAACGATCTTTATACTTTCGTGGTCATCTAAAAACAAGAAAAAGTGAGAATTTTACCTAAAATTTCGTAAGATTCGATTGGAAAAGAGCAACAGAGGACTAGATGAAGAGTCTGACACAGACTGATCATCGAAGAGTAAAGAAAGAAGAAGAAAATATCTTTGCCTCCATTGACGAATTTACCCTTTCTCCAGTTTTCCATTTGATGAAGGAACTTCGAAAAAATGGTCGAGGAGGAGGATAAAAAGGAGATTTAACTGTTGTGATGACGTGAATCGTTAACTCGTAAGAAACCGACAAGTCATCAAGTAACAGTCGCCGAATAGATTTAGCCTTAATGAACGCCACGTGTACGGTTTTTGTGTCAGAAATGGTTATGGATAAGGTTGTTGTTGGATAATGTACTGACTTTTTTTTGACGTTGTATTGTAGTATCTTGTAAGTAAATGTCACTAAGATGGGCTTATAATCATTGTAAATATCTGTCGGCCCAAACTTTATAGGTTAGTGGTGGCCTTAAGAAAACTTCAGGATGGGCCTAGGCTATAACTCGATCCTTTTTGCTAACTTAATTCAATTTCTAGTGGTTATTTTCGGACATTTAAAATGGGTCTGGTCTATTAGGAATTTAGGAGAAGTAGTCATTTTTTTAAGGGTTAATTAGAAATACTATTTTAGGGTTTTCGAGACATTTCACTCTACGAAAAGACCATTTTGTTCTCGTCCACGATTTTTGATCAACGGTTACTCTTGGTAATTGCTCTGTTTACCATATTTTTTGTCTTGTTTTTGGGTTCATGATTTTGGTCAACGATAACTCTAGTAATCAGGAGGCTTGTTTGGTAAATTCGTCTCAATAAACGACAAAAGTGATATTTGGCAGGTGGACACGGATCAATAGTACTATTTTTCATGAAGTTTGAGGAGAGAATTGTTATTTCTCATAATTAATTCTTTAAAAATACCTGATTCGAACCTTGGAAAGAGTCGATTCCTATCCAATTTTTGAAACATACGTTTTACGTATATTTGAAAAATCCAAAATTCGAAAAATCTGATATGGATCTGACCTTCAACCCGAAATATCCATGTCTATACACGTGGGACTCGCGAGTAAAATGATCATCACACATCTGTGACAATCTAGGGACCAATTTGTAACCACATTACAAGAAACCTTGAATCTAGGGACCATTTGTAACCAGAATACAAAGAAACCTTAAATGCGTTTTTGTGTCCATTTTGCTGTATGGTTGACCGTTGTTCTCGGACTCGGTCGTACTGTCGTAGGACCGGCTCCAAATTTGTCGTTGTTGACTTAAAGTACGTAGAGTTGGAGCTGTCTTAATTGTTAATGGAAGTGCAAAATTTGTCTAACCCAATTTACATGAATAATCATTGCAAATTCGATACAAAGTTTTGTCACATTTAGTGTATAACAAATTTTCACAATTTTTAAATTATCATTATTTAGTCACATTTAGTGTTTTTTTTTCATTGAAATAGTTCTACTAGTTAATTATTTTTCTTATATAAAAAATAATAGAAACATTTATAGAGACTGCCATAGACGGCCCACGACTTTGTGAAATTGCCACCGTCTTTTAAACATGTCACGGACAGCCTAACACGCGCGTGCCACTGTCCACGCGAAAAGACCAGCGTGCCCCTGTCTGTCTCCCGCGTGCCACTGTCCACGCGAAAAGACCAGCGTGCCCCTGTCTGTCTCCCGCCTCCTTGTGTAAAAAAAAAATAGACAGGGACACGCTGGTCTTTTCGCACTGTCTATAGCACACGCGTGTTTTGACTGTCTGTGGCAATTTTAAAAGAGATTTTGCCACTGTATCAATCTCACAAACTTTTTGGCTGTCTATGGCAGTTTGAACAAAATTCTCAAAATAATAATCATACTAACCCACAGACTTATTATTTCAACATACAATAATTATTTGATACTGGAACATACAAAATGCAACTTGAAAAAAACATAAGCATAATAGTTAAGAGAAAAACATCAATAGGTAACCACAAATTTAGACAGAACAACCAGAAGCCTCTTCCAACTCCGGCAAAGGATCAATCTTCACTGGAGAAACAGAAGGATCCTTCACAATCTCTCGAATCTCGGATTTATCGCCCCATAAACTATACCTCAAAAACGCAACAACAATCCCACCCACAAATCTCCTCATCTCACTCTTCTTCTCTGTTCCCTTCTTGCACATACATCCAAAAAAACCAGGCAAATCATCATCCAACATATCCATATGTCCGTAATCCGCTGCCACAAAATGAGCTTTTGTCGCCTTACACTCTTTATAAAACTCATCATGGTTCACTCCTGTTGGTGCACATGGAGGTAACACAGTGTTCATCAACGGTCCTAGTCCCGTTCCCACCACTGCTACCGGTATGTCAAGATCGAATGATTCTGGTTTATACGTTAAGATTTTTGGGTCGGTTTGAAGACATTTGCTGGGTCCTCCTACTGGATCGATTCCTATTAAAGCTGAAAATTTGATGGATGCGTCTAACGTTGCTGCGTGGCCTAAAGCAACCGCAAACGCAGTTTTCCCACCGCGGCTATGACCTACCAGTGCAGTGTATTTGCCATTAACGTTAACTGAATTTGGGAGATGAGCTTTGAGATTTTCCGATGTCCAGTTTATCACTTTTCCTGCGTCATCTACTTCCACTTGTCCTGGCGGTGGAAGTAATTTACGCAGCTGCCATTTCAAGAAAATATTAAAACACTTTTAAAATCTACATATTATAATATGAGTCGGGTCGGTCCTGACATATATAAATCCGAAATCTAAAACGAAAAAATAGGCTAATTTTATATATTTTTTTTTGAATAATAAACCGTTTGTATATATAAATTTTTTTCGATAAATAAAAATTGTTTGCTCTGTTTGTGCTCTTGACCGATCTTTGATATGAGTATATAGCGGTCCTAAAACATAATCATAGCAAACAAACGTTTGCTAAAGTTTTTCAATCGAGAAATTTTGTTAGGAGAATCAGAGACGAATATAGATAATATATACTTTCATCTGGTGTTTCATATATGTTTAGGACTGGTCCTATATAATATGGTACCTGTGGGGCTACAGCAATGTAGCCATGAGAAGCGATATGGTTAAGAACATCAGAGTAGTAGGAGTTGCGAAGATAAAAGCCATGGAAGAATAAAACCACAGGATAAGTTCCGGCGACTGTTGGGGAGGTAATGATCACTGGTTTTGGCGGCGATGTGAAGTCGTTTTCCGATGGATCAACTGGTATTACAGTTGTCGGAAGGCTACCTTTGTCAAACGCAGTGGGAGTTCCGGCCATTTGTTTATTAAACAAAGAGTGTTAAGATTTTTATTGTTATGTATGAATATCTAACTAGTTGGTTGTGTTATATAGAGGAAAATACAAACGTGATTTTTCTTATTCAGTTTTTGGATTTTTTTGCTCTGTGTTTGAGTGGTTCTTGGCTTATTTGTAATAAATTTGACAAAAACGATTTGTATCCGTTTGAAACGGCAAATGCTTGTGGGCTGCTATAAATGAGCACGGTTTACACATTTAGGAGGTAGTTTGGTTTGAAAACAATGTATTTAGCCTCAAAAGTATCGATATCACGTCATATAGCTCTCGATCTTTGACATTTTGTAATTAGTCCTAAATTGAAGTTTTGACACCAGTTTCAGTCTCCGACTTGGTTTTGTCTGGTTTTTGATTAACCAATACGGAGCGAAATTGTCATATTAAGCTTCAAATGGGCTGAAGTTACTGTACTAATGCCAAACTTCTTGTGAGGGCTAATTACGAGATGGAAAAGATCCAAAACTATATGACGTGATCTCAATAGTTTCGAGAACTATAGATCGTTTTCATTTATTTAGTTTCGGTTCTTTTAGCTTTTGAATTTAAGATTCACATAGAAAAATAAAAGAAATTGGTTCAGACTCAAACCAAAATTAAAGGATCTTGAAGATAGATCTATTTGTCTTAAGATCCCCTTTGAACGGCTTCAAAAGCTTCAAGAACTTGCTTAGCTTTGGTGTCTTTTGCCCCTTCTTTATTGTCTACTGCTTCAGCAAATCTTCTCCACAAAGATTTTTCACTTCATCTGCAAAATTTTGATGGACTGAACAAGGTTTTGGATTAGTTCCAATTAAATTTTGTTTCTATGTTTTTTTAACTTTTTTTTGGCATAGAGTCAATCGTTAGTTTATGATTATCATTGTAAACAATCAGAATTTCATCTAATGCAATATTTACCATTTACCAAAATTTATGATTATCATTGTAAACAATCAGAATTTCATCTAATGCAATATTTACCATTTACCAAAAAAAAAAGAAGATAGATCTATTTGGCTTTTTGGTAATATCTGGAACCAAATCAAACCAAAATTCTTGGATCAGATCGGATTGGTTCAATTCGATCGGACTAAGTTGTTGCAATAGTTATACAAACAATTCGATACTAATAGTAATATTTATCTGACTCGTTGTAGGTAATAAGAGAACATTCCTAGTCCTCAGGAGCATCAAAATCAGGTTCAGGTGGCTTTTTCAGATTCATCAAACTCTGCGAACTCTCGGATATCCTTAATCGACGTCCCCTAAGCGCATTAGCAGCAAATCTCGAAGCAAGTATCGTAGAACGTAATCTAGAACTTGAACCCACAGAACTACCAGTTCTTGTAATAACCATACCCCCCATATCATCATCATCATCATCATAATAATCATCTTCATAATCCATTTCATCTTCTTCTTCTTTCCTTCTAAGTTCCGCAATCTTCCTTCTCAAATGTCGACGCCACGCAGCTTGAATAAAACAAGCAGCCCAAGTCCTCCATTGTTGAGAATAAAACCTAAAAGTCTGTTGAACTTGACGACTATGTAGACGTCTAAACTGACTAGCTACAAACTTAAGCTCTTCAGCTTCTAAAGCAAAAGCTTCTACTTCGGTTAAAGCCTTTACTGTTCTTGTTGAAGAAGGTAAATTTGATCCTGCTTTTGGATCAAGTGCCCAAGTCAAAAGCTCTTCACCACAAAAATCACCTTCTTTTAACAAACCTCTGTTAAAGAACCCACTTCTTCCACCATCAGTTGTAACACTCTCTAAGCGACCTCGGATAATGAACAGCATTTCGTTCACCGGGTCTCCTTCTCGGACTATGTAAGTACTCTCTGTGTAAAGACTTGGCTTTAGTCTCTCGCATATTGCGTCTAGTAACCTCTCATCCATATTAGCAAACAAAGGTACTCTTCGAACAAGATTTAAACAAAGATGACGTTTTATGTCTCTTCTTAGATCTTTTGGTAACATCTGGACTATGTTTTCTTCATCGACTCCTCTTGTTTCTAACCATTTGTATTGATCATAACGTCTGACTCTTTCTCTTAGGTTCTGTGGGAGTGATCTATGGTGCATCCATTGTTCTGAATCACGTCTTTTGATTCTCATTTCCTCTAATCGAACCGTGAGGGATTGAAGATATGTCTGCATGTTTCCGATAAGAAGAGCGAACAAGAGAAGTCCAGATACAGCAATTGCTATTGAAAAGAGAACTTCTCCTGGATATGTACTTGTTTGTAGCCCTTGACCCAACGTGCTGCACACGATAACACCAAAGTTAACGTAACTTACACCGCACGTTAAACCTATTCAATGTTTTTGGGATGACATTTTGTTTACTTTTCTACAATACGCCTAACAACTTGTTTTCTCTCTATTTTTAACCTCTTCACTATAACGCATAGACAATATTCAATTTAGTATTGAATTTCACTAACCGCTGTAATTTTTCTTTATGTATACAAACTTGGCTAACCACAAAATACCGCATTTTAAATTGAGTTAAAACATCGATTTATCCCAAAATCCGAGCATGTTTTGTAACCGGTAAAAATATTGACTATCTTCCATACATTTGCTTGTCATACCTCTTTACAAAGTCGGATCAAAATTTGTTATAAATCAACGTTAAAATCAATTTTAAATGCGGTATTTTGTGGTTAACCGGACTTGTATACGTATGAGGTAATTGCAGCGGTTAGTGAAATTATCTACTAAAATGAGTACAAATATTGTTTATGCGGCGTGGTGAAGAAGTCAAAAATTGAAGGGGAACGCGTTGTTAGGGGGTACTTCAGAAAGGAAAATACAAGAGTCAGCCAATTTTGTACCTGAGATTTTGGAGACCCCACCAAAGACAATAACAAAACTTGGAGAAGAATGTTGTCGACGATACAATACCAGAAGACACAGCTTGGCTATAGATCCCATAATTGAACTTAGACTCATCATTTTTCGCAGAACAATTGTTCTTAAATAGATCAGGAACTGATTTGATCCACTCGGTATCTCGGTTGTCCTTGCTCATAAACTTGCTGCCACAATACAGAATCTGAACACATACCTTAGGATCTGGCTGTACTTTACAAGCAGATCTTAAACATGTATCATTACGTTCCACTGATAACATGTACCAGAAAGCTCCAGTTATCTGTCAAAATATAACAACTCTTTTAGAATCTGTTGTCTTAAATTTAACCTAGCTTTTTGGGTTTTGAAAAGCTTACGTGGCTAGCAAGCATGTACCAGAGAAGGTAATAAGCAGCACCAGCCCAAGCACCTTCAGCAAATGCTCCTGCTGTTTTCTTGAGTTCTGATGTTAATGGAATAAACCTAACGAATCTTGGTAAGTACTGTGTGATAACAATGTGTAGTATGGCTTGTTTTGTGGGTAATACATCAGTTCCTTTAGATCCATGAAGAAACTTCCACACAGCAATCTACATGAACAAACAAAACAAGAATCATCATCAAATCTAGAAAAATCTCGAACAAATAATAAAATAAGTGAAACTATGTAATACCCCGACCGCCTGCTAATAATTGTTCATGAATCCTATAAATCACATGATCTTTATTAGTGTTTTTTACTCACTTGCACTGAAAAATATTAGTGCATTTTGGTGACATATGTGCCTAAATCAATTCTTTATAAACACTCTCCGACACTATAATCACCACATGATCTTGTTTACCGACCCTATATTACAAGCGAAACTATATAACTCTCCGATCTTATGCAATATGCATTATTTCCGGAGAATTTAACGACTTGTTTACCGATCCTATAAATCATATTTTTCCAATGTTTTGTACTATGACAAAAGATAAATGTACTTTGGTGACATAGGTAAACACTTCTTATGCACCACTATGTTTCTGATACTGGATATTACAAGCTATGTACCTGAGGTAAAGGCAAGACGGCGAGGAAATCGACAATGAAATAGCGAGTCAAGTAACGTTCAGCGATCTTAGCAGGATCAATCACAAGTTCACCTCGTCCAAAAACCCGAGAAGAAGGAGCAATATAAGCAGTACGAAACTGAAGAGCCATGCGAGTCAAATAAAAAACATCGATGATAGTTCTTAGAGTCGTAGTCGTAACAGCTAATTTCGAATCAATTCCAATGCAGTTCTTCGAGTTATCGACAATAGGAAGATAAAAGAAGAGAGGATCAACAGAGACAGCTAGAATGCAAGAGATGACAAACATTCTATTCCATAATAAAAGTGTTTTGTCTTGAGGATCAAAGATCTTTTTCTCAGATACTCTTAGATCTTCTGGAAATACAGCTCTTGTTACACCTGATGTTAAAGATTTTCCGATTGTTCTAAGTCCTTCAGATCCTATTTTAACACCTTCTCTGAAAGATTTTGATGTGTTCTTCGATTTTGATCCTCGGCTAGTTAGGTTGAATAATCCAAAACAAGATCGTTTCTTTCCCATATTAGATGACATTGTTGATACCCTTGAATCTGTATCGTCTAATCTGTACTTTAACAAACAATTAACATTTTCATAGATCTAAGAAACAAAGATCTGAAAAATGATTATTGTTTTTTGTTTACCTTACGAATTTTTCTCTTTGGCCACCTATGTATTGGGATTTGTACATTTTCTTTGAGAATTAATCACATATTGTTGGAGTTATATGATCAGAAAAACAAAGTAGGTTTTCAGAATAATAGAAGAAAAATTAAGACTTTTCTTATTGATCTGCTTTTTTTTTTTTTTTAATTGTTCGTTATATATTTTTAGATCCTAAACATATTTCTAATTTTGGAAAATTAAGTAACTGTTTCTTTGACTTGGTCTTTTTGGTTCGTATCATTTATTATTAACCCATCATTTTTGGTTCATATGAACTCTGACTTTACTTTCAAGTAACAGAAAGCTAGAAGCTGAACTACTTAGGGCATCTCCATTGGTATTGGGGTTCTCAAATAAAAAAAAATTAATAATTTAATAATATTTAATTATTTATTTAAATTGAATTACTTATTAAAAAAATGTAGCCAGTACCAAAGTGACAACTGTGAGAAACCCCCTCAAAACTGGTTCTTAAAGTTCTAAATCCAGAACTGTTTCCAAACTTTCTCTTTCTCTTTTTATTTTTTTATTATTATTTTTTGTTTGAGAAACTCTTTGAGATAAACTTTCTCTTTCTCTTTTTATTTTTTTATTATTATTTTTTGTTTGAGAAACTCTTTGAGATCCTCATTTTTTGTTTGAGAAACTCTTTGAGATCCTCCATTGGAGGTGCTCTTAGATGGTGTTAGTCCAGAGGAGTATTTCAGATTAATGTCCAGAGAACTAGAGAAGCTTCAAAAGTCACAAAACCAAGGCCAAGCCAAACTAAATAATACCTAACCCAAAAATCAAACAATTTTTATAATTTAAAAAAAAAAAAAGAAGATGATTTTGTAGGAGAGACCTGTCACATTTGTTGTCTGAAACCAGAGTTATGAATTGTCTGAAAAACTTACCAAACAAATTAACCTTTTTTAAAATTGACTTGTCATTTTAAAATTTTTATGTTTAGTTCTTTAAAATTTTGATTAATAATCAAGAACTTATAAACTAACTATTAGGTTGATTTTGTGTAATATTTTAAACATTTAGTTTAAAATTTACTCCATTCGTTTCAGTTTATTTGATTTTCTAGATTTTTTCATTGTTCCAGAATAATTGATTTTTTTAAAGAATTATTTAATGTATTTTTTTATAACTACAATACCTAAAACATAGATTAAGTTACAGAGATATAATCATTAGTGAAAAGAATCTTAGTTACAATGTTTAGTTGTTAAATTTTGTTTAAAAAATTAGATAAAATAATGGTAATCATAACATCCTTAATCTATGTGCAACGAAATAAAAAAATCAAATAAATTGGAACAGAAGAAGTAGTAATTAGTCGATTATAAAATACGATTAAAAAAAACATTTGCCTAACGAAACAATTAAAAATTTAAACGCGATAAATATGTAAATCGACATGATTTACGAAACTTTTTTTTTTCAAGAGATTTACAAAACTGTTATTTTATATGTTTAAAATTTAATACTTCACAGATTATTTTCTCTTATTATTTTTAGTAAAATTATATAAAAGGGCCTCATAAAAATTTGGATAAATTTAAGGACTATTAAGCCCATAAAAGAAAAAGCCCATTAGTCCACTGTCCACGACATCTATCCCAGAAACCAATCATATTATTATCATTGACATAAATACTCGTTTATCTCGTTTTTTTTTTTTTTTTTTTTTTTTTTTTTTTTTTTTTTTTCTTCCCAAATCCTCCAACATCTTCCTCTCTTTGCGATCAGATCTCATCGGAGAACACAAGAAATTCACAAAGAACCATGGCTTCAGGTTTCAGCGGCGATGAAACTGCTCCTTTCTTCGGCTTCCTTGGCGCCGCAGCCGCTCTCGTTTTCTCCTGTAAACATCCCATTCACCGATCTCTTTCTTTTCCCCCCAAAATGATTATAAAATCGATCTGATCCGATCGGGTTTTGAATTTTTCTTTGTTTTCAGGTATGGGAGCAGCGTATGGTACAGCGAAGAGTGGGGTTGGTGTAGCGTCTATGGGTGTGATGAGACCTGAGCTTGTGATGAAATCGATTGTTCCTGTGGTTATGGCTGGTGTTTTGGGTATTTATGGTTTGATTATTGCTGTTATCATTAGTACTGGGATTAATCCTAAGGCTAAGTCGTATTATCTATTTGATGGCTATGCACATCTCTCTTCTGGTTTGGCTTGTGGTCTTGCTGGTCTCTCCGCTGGTATGGCTATTGGAATCGTCGGTGACGCCGGTGTTAGGTCATTCTCTTTAACCATCTATAATCTAATTCTAATTCATTTGTTTTTTAAAATATCTTAGGATTGCTTTAATTTCTCTGTCAAATCTTGATATTATGTTTGTAATTCGAGTCATTAAGATTCATAGTTTCATGATCTTGGGATGAATTTGAATAGGAAGATGGTTTTTGATTTGTTCTATATCAGGAGATCTTTCCACATGTGTGAATTTTGCTCTTTCCATACCGTTCTGGATTTGTTATATACCTTAGGCTTCCTTTAAATTCTCTGTCAATTCTCGATACTATGGTGGTAATTCCAGTCATTAGATTCATTATTCGGTGATTCTGTGATGAATTTGAATAGAAAGATAGTTTTTGATTGGTTCAATATCAGGAGAGCTTTCCACATGTGTGAATTTTGCTCCTTTCATACCTTTCTTGTTTTGTTATACACCTTAGGCTTCCTTTAAATTCTCTGTCAATTCTCGATACTATGGTTGTAATTCCAGTCATTAGATTCATTATTGATCCTCTTATGAATTTGAATAGAAAGATGGTTTTTGATTGGTTCTATATCAGGAGAGCTTTCCACATGTGTGCACTTGCTCCTCTTTTCATACTTCCTGATTTGTTATGTCAAAAAGTCTTTTACTTTGGTGTTAGAAATTGTTGTTGCTAGTTATCTTCTTTTACTTTATACTTAGTGTGAGAATCTGAGACTAAGGGTATATGATAATCACTGTTCCTGATTTTGTTGTTATCTCATTCGATGATTGTCTTAATAATCTTGTTTCTTTATGTGTTGCAGAGCAAATGCACAACAACCAAAATTGTTTGTGGGAATGATTCTGATTCTCATCTTTGCTGAAGCACTTGCTTTGTACGGTCTCATTGTTGGTATCATCCTCTCATCTAGAGCTGGTCAGTCTAGAGCCGACTGAAGAAATCAAAAGTTTATCTCTCAGATGGGCTTCAATTAAATCCTTGTTACTGTTTTGGTTTATTTTGGTTTCATTTTTCTTTTGTGGCATTATGAGGTTTGAGTTTCTCATGAAAACAAGCACACATGGGTGAAAATTATTTGACTTTTGGTTCCAAAACCATTTTTTTCCCTTTCAGACTATATGGATACATTAATAAGTAATAACTATATGAAGATTCAGTGATTTAGCAGCCTTTATAATTCCTGGGAAGCAATGGTTTAGGTTATGTATAAACTATGGTTTAAATGGTTTATTAGAGGAATAATTTTAGGGGTAATAAATTGTTAATGTTATATTCCTCTCCAATTATAGCATTAAGTTGATAGTGACATAGAAACATTATAGCAGAACAGAATCAATATCATATGGTTTTTAGAACAAAACCAGCACTAGGAGAAACATGGAAAAGCATCCCACACCTGAGACTTATGCTATTACTTGACTATCAAAACAGCAACTTCACACAATCTCCATCTTGAAACACACATCAATGGTATGTACTATGTACCGAGTGTTTTGAAAGTCCCGAGTGTTTTGAAAGTCCCTAAATCGTTTGAACAGTTGCGAGTATACTGAACCTTGTCTCCACTCAGCATAAAGGAATGATCCCACCAGAGGTTTGGTAATTGTTAATGTCTCAAGACACTAATGCTTTCTTTCAATGCTCTTTCTGGTTCTCTGCCATTAGAGCTTTCAGAGAATTCCTCTGTTAACGTTTTCAGCTTAAAGGAATCAGATTTCGGGTGTTCATTACCTTCATGGATCCATAATTACCATATTGAAAATATAAAAATTTGTCTTTTTTTTTTACCTTAAATATTTAATGGACTATAAATATATATATATATATATCGGTGAAAATATGGAAATTTGTCTCTTTTTTTTAATTTTTTTTATTTTTTCTTTTTTCAAGATGGAAATTTGTCTTTTATATGGAAATTTGTCATTTATATTGTTTAAATTTTGTTGGAAATTTTGCTTATGGTTGAGATTTTCTTATAAATTAAAAGTTAGAGATAATCATCGTTCAGTTTTCAAAAAAAAAAAAGATAATCATCGTTCTAGGTATTGACAAGTAAGATTTAAGGTTGGTGTCCCGAACCCGGAGTTTCAAAACTAATAAAAAATTGAGAACCCAAAGGGTTTATTTTGTTATCGCCATTGTTACTGAAGGTTCAGCTGTTCAATTAGTTCATCTTCTAGACTGGGTTTTATCTGATTTTGGAATTTCTAAAGGAGATTTCTAAATCAGGGTTTATCACTTTACAGTTCCTGGCGCGGTGGATTTAGGGTTTTGTTACTCGTTCGGATCTGGAAGCATAAGCTATGTGGAACAACGATGGTATGCCGTTAGCTTCTCCTCCTGGTACCGGTGGCTCGATGATGGAGTCTACTCCTGAAGAGACGGAGGCTAAGATTGCGGAGAAGGCCCGTAAATGGATGCAGCTAAATACCAGACGGTACGGCGACAAAAGGAAGTTTGGATTCGTGGAAACTCAAAAGGAAGACATGCCTCCTGAACACGTCAGGAAGATCATCAGGGATCATGGAGATATGTCATCTAAGAAATTCCGTCACGACAAACGTGTATACCTCGGAGCCCTTAAATTCGTTCCTCACGCAGTGTTCAAGCTTTTGGAGAATATGCCTATGCCCTGGGAGCAAGTCCGAGATGTGAAGGTTTTGTACCACATCACTGGAGCTATTACATTTGTGAATGAGATACCTTGGGTTGTGGAACCTATTTACATGGCTCAGTGGAGTACTATGTGGATTATGATGCGAAGGGAGAAGAGGGATCGTCGTCATTTCAAGAGAATGCGGTTTCCGGGAGAAGAGGGATCGTCGTCATTTCAAGAGAATGCGGTTTCCACCATTTGATGATGAGGAGCCTCCTCTAGACTATGCAGATAACTTGTTGGACGTGGATCCTTTAGAACCAATTCAGTTGGAGCTAGATGAGGAAGAAGATTCTGCTGTCTACACTTGGTTTTATGACCACAAGCCACTTGTTAAAACAAAACTGATTAATGGTCCCAGTTACCGGAGGTGGAACCTCTCACTTCCAATTATGGCTACCCTTCACAGGTTTGCAGGCCACTTACTGTCTGATTTGATCGATCGCAATTACTTCTATTTGTTTGACATGCCATCTTTCTTCACAGCGAAGGCTCTGAACATGTGCATACCTGGTGGACCTAAGTTTGAGCCTTTGTGTCGTGATATGGAGAAAGGAGATGAGGACTGGAATGAGTTTAATGACATCAACAAGCTCATCATTCGTTCCCCTTTGCGAACTGAGTACAGAATAGCTTTTCCCCATCTCTACAATAATCGACCCAGGAAAGTTAAACTCTGTGTGTATCACAGCCCAATGGTTATGTATATAAAGAACGAGGATCCTGATCTTCCTGCATTTTATTATGATCCATTGATTCACCCAATAAGCAACACTAACAAGGAAAAGCGCAAAAGCAAGGTTTATGATGATGAAGATGATGTGGATGAGGATGCTTTCGCATTACCTGAAGGTGTGGAACCTTTGCTAAAAGATACCCTACTCTACACTGACACTACAGCTGCTGGCTTATCATTGTTGTTTGCCCCACGACCTTTCAATATGAGGTCTGGGAGGACACGTCGGGCAGAAGATATTCCCTTAGTGTCAGAGTGGTTCAAGGAGCACTGTCCTCCAGCCTATCCAGTTAAAGTTCGTGTTAGTTACCAAAAACTATTGAAATGCTATGTGCTGAATGAGTTGCACCAA
>CM071718.1:38438042-38457529 GCA_036630335.1 Physaria fendleri | reverse complement strand
CCAATGTCTATCGTGTCACGATTCACAAGACATTTGAAGGAAATTTAACGACTAAGCCAATCAATGGTGCAATTTTCATTTTCAATCCAAGGACCGGGCAGCTGTTCCTGAAGGTATTTCTTTCTTTCCACACTCAACATTCAGAACAGGCATATGTCTGTTCCACAAAAACACTACTTCTNNTTATCAAGGGAAGCGAGCTGCAGCTTCCGTTCCAGGCTTGCCTAAAAATTGAGAAATTTGGTGACCTGATTTTGAAGGCCACAGAACCACAAATGGTCTTGTTTAATATATATGATGATTGGTTGAAAAGTATTTCTTCGTATACTGCTTTTTCAATAAGTAACTTTTTTTTTTTTTTTTTTGTCCTGTAGGTTATCCATACAAGTGTATGGGCTGGTCAGAAGCGTCTTGGCCAACTAGCAAAATGGAAAACTGCTGAAGAGGTTGCTGCACTTGTACGGTCTCTCCCTGTTGAAGAACAGCCAAAGCAAATTATTGTCACGCGGAAAGGAATGTTGGATCCCCTTGAGGTCCACTTGCTGGATTTCCCCAATATTGTTATCAAGGGAAGCGAGCTGCAGCTTCCGTTCCAGGCTTGCCTAAAAATTGAGAAATTTGGTGACCTNNNCAATGAGAAGGCTAAGATGTTGTTGAAGCCTGACAAGTCTGTGGTCACTGAACCACATCACATCTGGCCCTCTCTCACTGATGATCAGTGGATGAAGGTAAATCTGCTGCTACTTTTCAACTACGTATTTCTGTTTTTACTTACTAGTGTGTTGAATCATATAATGCTTTTACTCTCTTCTCTTTGTTTGAATAGTCCTTCCTTATTCACAATCATGTTAAATTCAGGTGGAGGTAGCACTTCGAGATCTTATCCTTTCCGACTACGCAAAGAAGAACAATGTGAATAACCTCAGCTTTGACTCAGTCAGAGATCAGAGATATTATTCTTGGAGCTGAGATTACTCCACCCTCTCAACAGAGGCAACAATAGCTGAGATTGAGAAACAGGTACTCATAACTATTACTTTCATCTTACTTTCAAACGAACATTGAGAGAGTTGATCTGTTGTTCACTTTGAATCTATATCCTATTTGCAGCAAAAGGAAGCCAGCCAGCTTACTGCAGTTACAACAAGAACTACAAATGTGCATGGTGACGAGCTCATTGTCACCACCACAAGCCCTTACGAGCAATCTGCATTCGGTTCAAAAACAGATTGGCGTGTACGTGCAATTATCAGCTACTAACCTTTACCTCAGAGTCAATCACATATATGTCAACTCAGATGACATAAAGGTTAGAATCCAAATCACTCTCATTTACTTTGTCAATAAAGTCTTTCAGGTCTTAAACACGCTTCTTCTTGTTCACAGGAAACTGGTTACACCTACATCATGCCAAAAAACATTTTGAAGAAGTTCATATGCATAGCGGATCTTCGTACTCAGATTGCTGGATATTTATATGGTATTAGTCCCCCAGATAATCCACAAGTGAAGGAAATCCGTTGTGTTGTGATGGTGCCACAGTGGGGAACTCATCAGCAAGTTCACTTGCCGTCAGCTCTTCCTGAACATGATTTCCTAAATGATCTTGAGCCCTTAGGATGGTTGCACACACAGCCTAACGAGCTACCTCAGCTGTCACCACAGGTATATTATATATACTTTATCTATACCTTAATATCAGACTGTTAACCCCATTACTAACTGATATTTGCATTGATAGGATGTAACCTCTCATTCGCGTATTCTGGAGAACAACAAGCAATGGGATGGAGAAAAATGCATCATCCTTACCTGCAGTTTCACTCCGGGATCGTGCTCTTTGACGTCATACAAATTGACTCAAAGCGGATATGAATGGGGGAGGCTTAACAAGGACACAGGAAGCAACCCTCACGGTTACCTTCCCACCCACTATGAAAAGGTTCAGATGCTGTTGAGTAATCGGTTCCTCGGGTTTTACATGGTAAGAAACACTGTCCCATTACTGCTTTTGCTTTTGGATGATATTATAATCAACCATTTGAAATCTGATTTATTGACTTTGTAAATGTTTGATGTGTGATATAGGTTCCTGAGAATGGACCGTGGAACTACAACTTCATGGGAGTGAAGCACACCGTGAGCATGAAATACAGTGTCAAACTTGGATCCCCCAAGGAGTACTACCACGAGGAGCATAGACCAACTCATTTCTTGGAGTTCAGCAACATGGAGGAGGCTGATATTGCTGAAGGAGATCGTGAGGACACATTTACTTGAGATATATATATTCGCTCTTTTCTTACCTTGTTTTTAACTTCCTCCTCTTGTCTGTTATTTTGCAATGGAGACTTGTATTGTAAGATCTTCTACGCTACACAGGGGATGGGTAATTGTATTACAGTAATGTCTTTAATGAAAAAAATATACATTTGCTATATAATTAATCTGAACAAGAATAGTATTTATTCCTGTATTTCCGAATTACAGAGTTACATAGATAGATACTGGTTTCAAAGGGTGTTGAGTCTCTTAAACACGTAGGTCTTTGCAAAATACAAGTAAGAGGCTAAGCCAATGAAGCTAAAACAAGCAAGTAACCAGTAAAAGTAATCCAGATGAGCCTTGTTCAGGTTGTTCGCTAACCAACTCACTTGACCAGATTGGCTAGTCGCTTTCTCAATGATTGATATTAAGAAACTGCTGAGGAAGTTACCAATACCAAATATGCTCAGGTACAGAGCCAATCCTACACTCCTTAGCTCGCTCGGGACTTGGTCATAGAAGAACTCTTGTAAACCCACCATTGCAAAAACATCTGAGATACCAAAGAGAACATACTGAGGAACTAACCACCACACACTCATTGGAACAGTAGTGTCTGGTGAATCTATGAGACCATAATCCGCAGCTGTTTTCAGCCTTTTCATCTCCACTAAAGCGGCTATAACCATAGCAAGGAAAGAGAGGAATAAGCCTATGCCGATTCTCTGAAGCATCGAGATTCCGCCAGGTTTATGTGTAAAGGATCTTGCGATTGGAATGAGTACACGGTCGTAGATGGGGATGAAGACGACTATAGAGAGGCTGATGAATGATTGGAGGGTGGCAGGAGAGATCTTGTAACTTGGCGTGATTGATCTCTCCATTGTGGCTCCTTGTTTGGTGAAGAAAGTAGGAGACTGCGCAAACACAACTGCGTAAACCAAGCAAGTTAACCATATTGGAGCTAGCCTAAGCACTGATTTTGCTTCTTCTAGTTCATCTACACTACAAGAGCCATTCTTTGCTACTAGAGCTTTGTTGAGAAAACTGCATTAGTAACAAGAACGACGACGTTACTATAAGACCTTTTCCTGGTGACAACAAATCAAAGGAGACAAAAAGCTGTGTTACCTAAATTGATGTGTGCTTTTGTCAGAGACTACACCAAGTCTCTCCTCTGCATCAGCTACATCAGAAGCTGATACATTCCAGTTCTTTACAGATGCTACATAAACACTTCCAATCCTCGCAAAAGGACTTCGATCTTCTCTTCGAATGCTGTAACGATAAGTGCGAGTTCCTAGCAAGAAAATAGTCAAAGCAACAACCATAGCAACGCATGGAATACCAAAGCCTAGAGCCCAACTCAGATTGTCTTGGATATAATTCAAAACCCATAGAGTTGTTAACGTTCCAAAGCACATACCAAAATACCACCAATTAAAGAACGAGCTCTTTTCTTTACACTCTTCAGGTTCCTTTTCATCAAACTGATCCGCTCCAAAAGCCTGAACACACGGCTTATGACCTCCTTGAGCTAGCGCCACTAGATACAGGGCACTAAAGAATGTGACCACTTGAAATCCAGGAGGAGAGCACGCGGAGAGTAGATTAGAAACGTTGCAGCCAGAAGGAATCATAGCAGATAAAGTAAGTAAACTAAGTCCCTGTCATTCCATCAAACACAAAACAACTTCAGATTCCTTTTGACCAGAGTCAAATTCGTGAATCACTTATAGAAGAGTTAAGCTGAGAGGTTTCATACCAATATATAGAGAGTAGAGGCAGCGATGATAGTACGGAAACGACCTAGATAAGAATCAGCAACAAAAGCACCAAGAAGTGGAAGCAACGAAGCTGTTCCAGACCAAATGTTCACATTAACAGCAGCTTCTGCAGTAGATTGCCCCAATGGTCCAGTCAAATACATTATCAGATTCGATGATATACCATAGTAAGCAAATCGTTCAGCCACCTCAACACCTACACTCAGAAAAAAACCATAAATTGAAGATGCTCTCAGTCAAAGGTTCAAAATTGGAGGAATATACCGATGATGAATCCAGCGGATTTCCAGCCACCGAATAAAGATCTGACGGCGGGTTTACTTCTGTAGTCAACGGATCCGTCAACAATTTCAGCGAGAAACGGTGTTCCAGCTTCGTCATCGATCGCCATTTTCGTTGTATCAAGATCACTTCAATATCTCTTGCAAGGATTTGACTTAGCATCATCGTATCAACTATTAACCATTTAATTTTGATGTTAGAACCTGTTTAACAGAAAACGACAAGATGAATTGTTTGTCTGTTTATTTAATTTCGTGTATATTACAATCCGACCCGTTAGGCCCAATTTATTTCAACATCAAGACATAGTTAGCCCATAATTTGGCCCAATATCATTTTGCACACACAGACCAAACCAACTCTTTAGATTGTGAAAAAGTTTAGAGGCGAATTGGGGAAGACAGAAGGAATTATTCAGAGAACCAAATCGGGGAAGGTTAAAGAATCGAGTCGGAAAATGGAAATGAAGAATAACAGAGATTCCGATGTTAATGCGAAATGGGATGCTTGTCTCGATCTCACTGTTCGTCGCTTCGTTTACTCGTCCCTCGGCGGTGCATTCGCCGGTCTTCTCTTTTTCAGTTCAGTGTTTTTGATACCTTCACTCTCATTCTTATGATTCAATTTGCGTTCACATATTTTGTGGTTTCGTATTGTGAATATGCTTATTAGATTTCTGGATGATAAAATTGAACTGTACGATCTTATAGGGTTTTGAGTGTTGTTCCGATTAGAATAATCTTGATTCTGGTCAATTAGATAGTCGTTATTGTACTGATGATCCAAGTACTTGTGTTGTCTTAGGGAGTCCAATTACAAGATGGGCTTCGATTGCTTTTGGTGCTGGAATCGGAATTGGTTCTGCATACACAGATTGTTCTCATGTTTTTAATGCATCTTCTTCAACTTCAGCTACTTTATCACCTCCCAAGAGTACAGAGACTACTGTATCTCAGGTTAGTTTGAATCTTTTCTTCTTCTGGGAATCCTAATATTTAGTTTCCTTGGCTCATTTCGTCACAATTGGGACAAACGTTAGAACTTAGAAGTTATGAAATGACTGTCTAATAAAAGGGTTTCATAGTAGCTTAAAGTTGAATCATCTAAGGAAATTTTCAGCCTTCACTTATATGGTTCACAGATTTGATCGTCATCAAATGCAAGTTTTTTTTTTTTAAGCTTTAGATAATTCCACATTCTGAGCATGACAAGTAAAGTGTTATGTTGCTATTGATCTTGTAAGCGAAAAAACAAATGCTTGATTAAGTAAAGTGTTATGTTGCTATTGATCTTGTAAGCGAAAAAACAAATGCTTGATTGTATTGTATCATAGTGTTGGGGTACTTATTAAGTCGAAAGTTAGTCATCTTTATAGTCTACAACAACATTACAAAACAGGACCAAGTAGTGGAGTTTTGATTTTGTGATATTGTTGACTGATTTGATTACAGGCAGCAGAAGAGTAAAGACACCGAGGAAGCCTGAAAGGAAAACCCAAACCTTGATATGTTTGATACAAGAGATGTTATGTTGCTACGGACATGGATTTTGAGATATATGACATTGTAAAAATCTTTTGCTTCTCAGTGGTTTTTGAACACTGATGACAAAAACACTCATTTGCTTCCTCCTTGGAAAAATCTTATGTTCTTCTCTTAAGAAAGAAACATAGAGCAATAATTCATGGTTCCTGTTCAATTTGTATGTTAAGCTTACTGTTTTCTTTTTCTAACTTAATGTTAGATCATCGATTTTATCTTTCACAGCTCCCAAAGGAAAGCATAATCAAGAACTACATATTAGTTGATCCTCAAAATTTGAGTACATATATAAGAGAAAACTGAGATTACAAGTTTTTTGTAAAATTCTCACAATTTTATGATGGGGGAGAAACATAAGTGCCGGTTTTCTAAAATCTTATTAAACTTTGCAGTGTAGCTCGGAGACATCAAAAGAGGATGAGTGGCATATGATTCTTTGTTTCGGGTAAGAGTATTAAAGAGGACCAGGGAATGTTCCATTCTCTCTTTGTTCATTCCACCTATCAACCTACAAACACACAAAAGATCATAGATTTTGCAGTATTAGGAAGCAGAAGCAGTGAAAATGTACTCAAAGGAAACAGAAGTAAATGGGTAATCTCAAAACAGTGAAGCAGTCTATTTAAAGGCCATTTTTTTCACCAATCAGCATCATCTACCAAAGAAGGAGTGAGGAAAATGGAAAGTAATACCCATTCGCTGGGGCAAAGAGATCGATAAAACTTTGCAAACTTATCGCACTCTGGCGCATCATCACCCTTAGCAGCTACACATCTGCAAAATTTAACAATCCAAAGAATTTAAACATAGTGAGAGGGATCAGAATTTAAGGATTAACGATAGTAGTACATTGCTTTTTCACCTGTGATATTCGATGTATCGAGTGAAACAATGCCTTGTTTGGTTTGTTGTCGGGAAACGGAAATCAGCAGGAGCTGTCTCAAGCTGTAATAAAAACACAACATATGTACTTGTCAAGAAGCAATCTCATCAAACAAAGATTCTTTTTCAGTGAATGGCTACTACAATATACCGTAATCTCATCAGGAGTTTCCTCAGCAACTTCTTCACTGGAGTTTTCGTCATTGCTTTCTTCTTCAGCAGCAACAGGAGCCTCAGAAGTCACTTCGCCTGAAGCAGGAGTTTCTTCCTTGGCTTGATCTGTACTAACCTCTACAGGCTTTGGTTTCATGTCTTGCTTCACTTCTTTCTCCAAATGATATTGCTATTAGATTGAAGCACCAGCCAAAAAATGTATCCAAATGTTAGACCAAATGATACCAACATAGATTCAACGAATTAGTGATTATCAATCCTATCAATTACAAATGATCCAAATCATATTCAAAACGATCATTCAAAGCAAAATATAAGCAATTTTTACAGTTCATCTAAAGTATAACATAATTCAATTTTGTTAACATGATCGAATCAATCGACTTTGATAAATCCACAAAAAAATTGGAAACCCTGAATTTTAATATATATTGAAGAGAGAAAGAAATCTAATTTAGCTCGTTCTGAAATCGGATTCAATCAGATCTAATGAAGGTGATTAAAAACAAAAAGTATCAAAATCAAATTCAAAAGAGATCAAAATCGATGAAGAACAGATGAAAACTGAGGATCAGCACAGGAGAGCAAATGAGAAATGATGTGGATAAGAATAATAACCTCGGAAAGCGAAGGAATTTGGGCAGTCACAGCTTCCGCCATTGAAGTATGTGTGATCAAAGAAACTGGGAGATTCTTCAGGGAACTGTAGAGTAGTAACAGACGAAGATCGAAGACTGTTATCAGGACATATCTGGGTATTTCTAAAACGACAGTGTTTTGTTTAAATATGAATTGGGCTTGGTTTAAAAGATGTGTAAGTTTATACTAAGATTTACTGGGCTAATAAACTTAATCGGGCCTCCTAGTACACAGCTTTCTCATACCATGATTTAAGTCTCAAGTGAGTGAAGCTTTATGTTATATTGGAATTAGGGGGAATATAATATAAGAAAACAAAGATAAAAAAAACACCAAAATCAGTCCAGATAAAAAATTGTAGATGTTGAAGGTGACAAAATTTTTTAGCCATGGGTATTCGGTTTACTCGGATTATTTGGATCGAATTATTCAAATTTTTGGGTTATTCGGTGGAAAAAATTATACTCGAAATAGACCGAATAAAAATTCGGTTTGGTTCGATTCAGAATCAGATTGTTCGGTTTATTTCAAATAAATCCGAAAGTTTTTCAAAAAAAAAACACTAACTATATCGGTTTATTCGGGAATAAATTGGTATTTTCAGAAATAAATTGGTTTATTCGGAAGAAATCAGTTAAAATCGGTTTGATCTAAAATACTGAAAATATCGAGTTAAAGTGATTCACCTCAAATTTATAAAATTGTTGTGTAATATTTTAGGTTTAAATGAGTTTATTCGATTTTCGATTAAATGAATGACTCAAAAACCGAAGTATATTTTAAAACTGTTCCATCGGTTTATACATGTGAATTCGGATAAACCGAATTTGATTTAATCGGATTCGGTTTATTCGGATTAAACCGAATGCTAGTTTCTTGTTTAAATTATTTACCAAATAGTCCCTTAATGTTATGTATAAAATTGTGTGGAAGACAATATTAAGAGTAAGAAAAACAATGAGATGAATAAAGTGAAAGAATTTTTTTTTTTTTTCTCAAATATATGAAGAGTATTAATATATACAAAGAGGTTTTGTTTTCATCATTATGTTAGGTGAATGAAATAATAAAAAGAAGAAAATAATAAATGGTCAATCATTTACATTTACTTCACTAAATCATTATTTCTTCATCTCATAATGGCTAATGGAGAACTCGAGTCCAAAAGGGCGACTCTGAATTTGGTTACAGACTGTATCCAAGTTTTTGACGTGAAAGCCATACACCAACTTGGTTATAGATTTTTTTTCTTTTTTTTTTTTTTTTTTTTTTTTGGTAGATTTTTTTTCTTTTTTTTTTTTTTTTTTGTCATGGCAACTTGGCTATAGATTATATCCAAATTTTGAAGTCAAAAGCCATCAACTTGTTTATAAATTGTACCCAAATTTGGTTTGTCAGGACCAGGGCCGTTTCGGAAAAAATAAGCGACTGTGCAAATTCGAAAAAATAAGCTCAAAATATATAATTTTTAAAAAAATATTTTTGTTTTTACGTAAAAAAAATATATATTATATTAAATTAATTGTTTCATTAAAATTAATAATTGAGCAAATGAATTTTTGATAGAGTTAAATAAAATAGGTCCTTAAATCTTAAAAAGTTGATTAAGAAAACAACAAATATAGAACTAATTATTCAAAAAAAATATTTTTTATGGATCCTCAAATTTTTTGGACCAGGTGCGATCGCTCATGTAGCACATGCTATTCGCCGGCCCTGATTAGGACCCATATATTTTTCACGTTGACTTTTGTCTTTGTATTTATTTTCCTGAGATAAAGTATCATAGACCCTGCTATTGTCATCCTAGCATTTCTATTTTATATTTGTATCAAAAGAAAATGTCATTTTAGTTTATGAATGCAATTTTTTTTTAAAAAAATAGTATTAATTACTAATGATGAAAGATAATAATTAAATATAATTAAATATAATTATTTCAAAAATAAAAGAATAAAACAAAATTTTATAATATCTTTTAAGTTATGTGCATAAACATAAGATGACACTCTTTAAAACAGTGGGAATATGTTATATTACCGACCAACACAAATTTAGAAAACATCTTAAGAATAACAATAATTAACCTTAATTTCCTTCCATTGCACCATTATAAAGACAAAACCTTGGTACTAACCAAAATAATTAAGTCTACGAAAAATCAAGCAAACATTTTTATCAACTTAATTAACAAAAAAAAAAAAAACACATTTTTAACAACTAGAAAAAAGACAATATTAATAAGAGGTCCCAAATAAAAAAAATAAAAAAAAAAAAAAAAAACACATTTTTAACAACTAGAAAAAAGACAATATTAATAAGAGGTCCCAAAAAAAAATCACAAGACACGTTGTCCATCAAGTTGAAAAAAGAAAAATCATCAAAGCACGTGGTCCATTTAAGTTGTTGACACTTTCTAAATTTGTTCGACATTTATTTAAACAAATAAAAATGAAATTAGTTTTTTTTTAAAAAAAAGTGATTTTGACTTTAGAAAATATTTATTGAATCATATTCAGGCCCGTGCAGAGGTACAAGCAAGCAAAGCTTGTGCTTGCGGCCGTTTCTGGCTAAATAAAATTTAGGCCGGCTTTTGACAGTAATTTCCTTTGGTCTAGTGGTTTGGGATATGTGATAGAGTATGGAATATGAATGGACTTGAGTTCAAGTCTCAACCAAACTTTTAAAGTGTATTTTTTTTTTTTTTGTATTAAAGTGGCATTTTTTCCCTAGAGCTTGTGGCCTAGGAATTGGTATGCACGGCTCTGATCATATTCGATTTTAATTTAAAACTTTAGAATAAATATGATTTTAGAAAATAAAAATTAACCGCAAAGTCCATAGTAAATAGAAAACTTTACTTTAAAATACAGATGTCATGGTACAACCGCTTGGTCTTTGATCTGGTGACACAGACCTACATATTTTTGTTATTCTCATCATGAGCTCTTGACGTTGCAACTTGCAGATAGCTCAGATTAAAATCGGAGTAATATGCATTTATTTCATCATACACAATAAGTGAACTACTCCACATTATTAACTCTAACATAGGTCTATATCAAACAGACAAACATTATCTACATTCGTTTCAGCACTCATTTTTATTCAACACCCTTAATATTGTTACACATCATATTCTTTCTCTTCCACCTCATAATTCAACACCCTTTATTATTTTATCCTCTACAATGGTTTTGTTTAAAAAAATCAACATCCTACCCCACATATCTTTTAATCAAACATACTATATTTTTTAAAATACCCAACATTTTTATTAAAACACACTTAAATTTATTAAACCACACAGAATTATTAAAACACACATAAATTAAAATACACATAAAACCCATAAATTTTTAGAAAAACATTTTAATTTATAAACATTCTGAATTTTACCCATATATGTTTGACTAAATCATCTTGCAATTCGTGATACATATTTGAATTGCGTAACTCGGATCTAGTACGAACATGATTTGGATAGTTGAAAGAGAAGTTAGTAGAATTTTGGGTGGGGATAGGGTTATTATTGGGATCCATTTGATGAAATAAGTTTTTTTTTTTTGTCCAAATGAAATGAAACTAGTGTCTATTTATAGAGTATGAAAAATTATGAATTTTGATATAATTTTTGAAAAATAATAATTTATATATAATAAAATAATTGAATTTACATAATTGAGAGTTTGATATAATTTTTGAAAAATAATAATTTATATATAATAAAATAATTGAATTTACATAATTGAGAGAAAAAAATAATAATTTATATATAATAAAATAATTGAATTTACATAATTGAGAGAAAAGAATAAAATGTTTATCCTCATGAAAAAAAAAAGAATTCAGAGACAAAATTTATCTTTATTATTTGTTTGGTCCTATCAAAGTTTTACATGTGGCAAATTTGGTTTCTCTCTCTTCATTCAACTGAGTTGAATCTTTTCAATATAAATTAATACAGATCACATTTAACTACTTAATAATCTTACCATTGTAGTCATTCAACTACTTAATTTTTTTTTTCAATAGGCCATTGTAAGTAGTGTTAGACTATGTGCAATGGTGAGTTGAATAAAATTATTCAACAGTTTAATGATTACAATGGTCAAAACTTTAGAAAACTTTAGGGTATTGAAAGTGAGGTGGATTCAATTCGGTTTAATTTATTCAGTAGGTTGAATGATATAAAATAGAAAGGAAGGAGAGATAACTGCATATGTGGACATTTTTGATTGGATGACAAATGATGAGAGAGGTAATGGTGTTTTTTAGGCTTTTTTTTTGTTTCCAACCAAATATTTAAAATCTATTATTTCATAATAGATTAATTTTTATTTTTTAAATTTTATATCAAAATTTATAATTTTTTATATTGAATAAATAGAGACTAGTTTTATTTGATTTGGACACATATAAAAAACATCTTATTTTGTCAAAATAGATCCCAATAATAACATTTTTAATCTCAAAATTATGTAATTACTATTTTTAATTTCCAAAATTATGTAATCCCCAAAATTGTGTAATTATGTTAAATTTTAATAAAATTAAAGTGTGTTTTAATAAATTATATTTTTAATAATTATATGTATTTTAATAATTATGGATGTTTTAATAAAATTTAAGTGTGTTTTAATAAAAATATTGGGCGTTTAACAAAAAAGAAATGTGAGATGTTTAATAAAAAAAAAGTGGGGTATGGTGTTGAATTTTTTAAACAAAACCATTGTAGATAGTAAAATAAAATTGAGTGTTGAATTGTGAAGTGGAGGAGAGAGAAGATGATGTGTAATAAAATTAAAGGTGTTGAATAAAAATGGATGTTGAAACTATTGTAGATAGTCTTAGAGATCCAACCATATTTTGATTTTATGGGTAGAGTAATAAATATTTTGACCCGACTTTCATAGTTGTTTATATGCAAATAACAATTTGTCATTGTAATCTTTAAAGCTAAGCTTTCATATCATACCAACCCACTTATAATCCGCAAGTCAGCTTTGAATGACATGAAAGATTTATTGAAACCAATTCAAGGATAATATTTTGTATGATAACATTATCTTTTTTTAAAAAAAAAACAATAATATTTAGATTATATATATATAACAATCTTGAATCTGGCTAGAAATGCGTACACGTATGGGACATGAAAGTAAACTATCAAGTCTGTGTCGTATACTTAACGTGCCAACTTATGTCGAAGCATTCAATTATGTGCATTAATTTGAGAAAAAAAAATTAATATCGGGACATTAATGTTAGAGAATCTAAAAGAGATTTGATGTAGTTGAGATGAGTTTATTGAGATAGAAAACTCAAAAAACAGGAGATAAAATAGCTTATTAGAGTTTTATTATGCAAGAATATAAAGATAGAAAAAAAGAAAGATTGATTTCATATAAGGATATTGAAAGTCATCATTAGAGGCAACTCCAAAGATGAATGTAGACGGATCCGTGACATAAACCATATAAGGTATCGCTTAGGATCCTGATTTTTTATAGAATTTTTGGACCCTAAATTTTGAAATTTTTTTAAAATTATATATAAAACATGGTTTTTGCAAGTAAGATATTGATTGGGTTAGAATGATATAGTGGTAAGTAGAAGACTTAAGTTCAATTCTTGCTAAACACATACAATTATTTTTTTAAAATTTATTGTTTAAGGGGTTTTCGAACTTTTTGGTTTTCGCTTAGGACCTCTATTTACATACTGTAATTTACAGTTGGATCGGCGGACCGACTCTGCACACTTTATATAGTGATATATCTTACTAGAAAACCCTAATTTCATGTGTTAATGGGTTTATCATAAGATGCAACATTGAACTTCTTAAATATTCTAATATCACTAATCTTTATTAACGTATAGTAACTGATTACGCAAAGGCTTGCATCAAATAGTTTTTAGTGTTTTGTTTGTTAAATATTATCCTTTTTTTTTCTTTTCAATCTTGAATACAGCTATGAGCCTCAAATTTGACAAACTAGAGCCATTAGTTTTAACTTTTATTTAATTACGTAATATCTAAAGTCACCAAATCTTTTAAATAAACAAATATCATATTTTGCTTGGCTTATAAATTATTTGTAAAAAGAAAAAAAAAAAAAAAAAAAATCTCCGTCCAAAAAAGAAAAAAAAAAAAAAAAAAAATCTCCGTCCATAATTCCAAATCGCGCCGTAATGATTCGCACGTGAATCAAATATTTCAACAAACTCCCACGTGCGAGTCATAAGGCCTCACCGTCTCACCTTCCTATAAAATGGGACTGCTCAAGCCTAAAAGAACCATTCATATCATTCGCAAATAGAGTCCAGAAAGAAAATGGCACCATCTGTCGTTTCAAGTGAACAAAAACCACACGTAGTTTGTGTCCCTTACCCAGCACAAGGCCACATAAACCCAATGCTCAAAGTAGCCAAACTCCTTCACACTAAAGGCTTTCATGTTACCTTCGTCAACACAATCTACAACCACAACCGTCTCCTTCGTTCTCGTGGCTCTACCGCCCTCCACGGTGTCTCCTCTTTCCGATTTGAATCCATCCCTGATGGTTTACCGGAAACTGACATGGACTCTACTCAAGACATACCTACCCTATGTGAGTCCATAATGAAAAACAATCTTAACTCTCCGTTTAAGGAGCTTCTACGGAAGATTAGCGGTAGAGTTGATGTTCCTCCGGTGAGTTGTATTGTATCTGATGGTTGTATGAGCTTTACACTTGATGCTGCTCCTCCGGTGAGTTGTATTGTATCTGATGGTTGTATGAGCTTTACACTTGATGCTGCGGAAGAGCTTGGTGTTCCTGAGGTTCTTTTTTGGACGACTAGTGCTTGTGGTTTTTTGGCTTATCTTTACTTTTACAGCTTTGTTGAGAAGGGACTAGCACCAGTCAAAGGTACGTATATATGATTATTATTGAGAAAAGGATCTATTTACCCACTAACTAACTATCACGATATTATAATATTTTTATACGAAATATTATCCTTATTTGTCCATGACATTAAACTCGAAGATTTATTTGCCATGAAATGAAAGTTGCAAATTTATTTGTCAACGAAAATTGAAAGTTATGGGCAATAAACTATCGTAACTTTTAATTTGTGGATAAATAAATCTGTAATTTTGATTTCATGGGATATTAAAAAATAACAATATTTTATGAAAAAATAAATATTATGATATCGCCATAGTTCATTCGTCTAAATCAGTCCTTTTCTTATTATTATTTTATTACAATATTAAATTGAACTTATTAACATAAATACACGAACCAACCACATTTAGGACAAGCCGCCAATGACCACATTTGCCTAAAAAGAGCATCTTATTAATGCATTTCGTAATCATAGTTGGACCATGATGATAGGTGTTTGGACTTATTATATAGACTCCAATAAAGAGATCCGCACTTAGACCATCTCCAACGGTGGAGCGTCCCTAAATCAAAACAAAATTATATTTTAATAAAATTTAAGTCTAAAACTAAATCAAAAATTTTATTAAAAAGGATGACCAATATAAAACTGCCATTATCGCTTCTTTTTCAATACTTTTTGTTAACCAACTAACCGACATAATTAACTATTTAACTTTGTCAATTTTTGACCCAAAGAAAAGCATTGTCAACTTTGACCCAAAAATCTTAGTCAAGAACATAAAGAGTATGTATTTGAAATGATTTTGTGTTTAATAACATTTTAGATGAGTTTAATAGCATTTTTGGATGAGTTTATGAAAATTATTATAAGTTATCATATAAATTATCTTGAAATGGCACAGAGTTATAACTTATAATACATTTTGTGTATTTGGCAGATGAGAGTTACATGACCAAGGAGTACTTAGACACAAAAATAGATTGGATACCATCAATGAAGAACCTAAGACTAAAAGACATCCCTAGCTTCATCCGAACCACTAGTCCTAACGACATCATGCTCAACTTCCTCCTCCACGAGTCTAACCGAGCCAAACGCGCTTCAGCAATCATTCTCAACACATTCGATGATCTCGAACATGAAGTTATCAAATCAGCACAATCTAATTTACCTCCAATTTACTCTATTGGACCACTCCATCTACTAGAAAAACAAGAGATCAGTAAAGAAACCGAAATAGGAAAAATCGGAGATTGGACCACTCCATCTACTAGAAAAACAAGAGATCAGTAAAGAAACCGAAATAGGAAAAATCGGAGCGAATCTATGGAAAGAGGAAACAAAGTGTTTAGATTGGCTTAACACTAAGCCAAAAAACAGTGTTGTTTACGTTAACTTTGGGAGTATAACTGTGATGAGTTCAAAACAACTTGTTGAGTTTGCTTGGGGTTTAGCAGCAACTAAAAAGGACTTCTTATGGGTGATTAGACCAGATTTAGTTATTGGAGATGTATCAATGGTTCCATACGAGTTTTTACATGAGACAAAAGATAGGAGTTTGTTAGCAAGTTGGTGTGATCAAGAAAAGGTTTTGTCTCATTCAGCTATTGGAGGGTTTTTAACACATTGTGGATGGAACTCGACGTTAGAGAGTTTATGTGGTGGAGTTCCTATGGTGTGCTGGCCTTTTTTCGCGGAGCAACAAACGAATTGTAAGTATGTTTGTGATGATTGGGAAGTTGGGATTGAGATTGGTGGTGATGTGAAAAGAGATGAGGTTGAGAGGGTGGTTAGAGAGTTGATGGATGGTGAGAAGGGGAAGAGAATGAGGAAGAAGAGAAGGGGAAGAGAATGAGGAAGAAGGCGGAGGAGTGGCGGAGGATGGCGGAAGAAGCGACGGAGGGGAAGTGTGGTTCGTCGAAGTTGAATTTTGAGATGTTTGTTGGTAAACTATTAGGAGGGTAGATGATATGAAGACTATAATTTCTTTGAAATGGTTAAAAATATGTTTTATCAATATATTTTTATTATGTTCATGCATTTGTATCTGTTTTTAGTTGTTATCATTTTTCAATGGGCATTAAAAAAAACAAAAGGTCGACAACCATATTACACCCGATGTATTTAATCCCGAAATTATCGACATCAAGCCATATAGTCCTAAATCTTTATAATCTTGTAATTATTTTTCACGTGAAGTTTGACGTTCCAATTGACTCCAAATTGAAAGTAGGACATCAATTTCACCCTGATTCAAAATTTAATATGACAATTTCGCCTCATATTGGTTGATCGAAAACCGAACAAAACCGAACACAACCAAGTCTAAGGGTCAAATTGATGTCAAAATTTTCAATTGGAGCCAACGTACAAAAAATAGCAAAGATCCAGGGCTATATGGCATGATGTCGATAGTTTTGGGGTTAAATACATCGTTTTTCCTGAAATTGCATGGAACCCAATATTAAGAGTAATAGAAACGATGAGATGAATAAACTGAAAGAGAAAACTTTTTTTCTCTCTCAAATATATGAAGAGTATTCAAAGAGGTTTTGTTTTCATAGTTATGTTAGGTAAATGAAATATGAAAAAGAAGAAAATAATAAATGGTCAATCATTTACATTTACTTCACTAAATCATTATTTCTTCATCTCATAATGGCTAATGGAGAACTCGAGTCAAAGTCAAGTCCAAAGGGGCGACTCAAACTTGGTTACACAGGGGCGGATCTAGAAAATAATTTTGGTGGGGGCATGAAACATTTTTTCTAGAAAGAATGGGGGCATTAGTGCAAAAACATAGGAAAAAACTCTAAAAATTTAGAAAAATATAAAGAAAAATAGGAAATTTTTTTTTTTGTGTGGGGTCAAGTGCCCCATCTTACTTCAAGTGGATCGCCACTGTGGTTACAGATTGTATCCAAGTTTTTGACGTGAAAGGTATATATCAACTTGGTTATAAATTATAATATCCAAATTTTGAAGTCAAAGCCATCTATCAACTTGTTTAAACAGATTGTATCCAAATTTGGTTTGTGAGAACGCACGTATTTTTCTCCTTCTCCTTTATTTCAATCTGAAAATTATTGATATAGTGTATCTTTACAATCTTCGACGCTGGCCCGAATTAGATTTTGAAAACAATTTCATCTTTGAACCGGGTTTTGTAAGATTTTCGATTAACCAATACAGAGTGACATTGTCATATTAAATGTTAATTGAGGAGTGAAATTACGGTCCATTAAGTTGTTGACACTTTCTAAATTTGTTCGACATTATTTAAACAAATAAAAATGAATTAAGTTTTTTTTTTTTTAAAAGTGATTTTGACTTTAGAAAATATTTTCATGACAAAAAAAAAAAGACTTTAGAAAATATTTATTGAATCATATTCGATTTTAATTTAAAACTTTAGACTAAATATGATTTTAGAAAGAAAAAAATAAAAATAAATCGCAAAGTACCATATTACATTGAAAACTTTACTTTAAAATTCATTTAAAAATACAGATTTCTTTGGTACAACTAGTTGGTCTTTGATCTGGTGACATAGATAGACCTACATATTTTATTACTCTCATCATGAGCTCTTGATGTTGCAACTTGCAGATAGCTCAGAATAAAATCGGAGTAATATGCATTTATTTCATCATTCACAATAAGTGAACTACTACTCCACATTATTAACTCTAACATAGGTCTATATCAAACAGGCAAACACCAAGATAAATGTCCGTATATACATCCAACCATATTTTGATTTATAGTTAAAAGTAATAAATATTTTGACATGACTTTCAATCTCAATGAATTGGTAATGTTATTTGTTTCTATGCAAATAACAATCTGTCATTGTAAACTTAAAAACTAAGCTTTCATATCATACCAACCTCCCACTTATAATCCACAAGTCAGCTTTGAATGACATGAAAGAATTTTTTTTTTTTTTTAACTCATTCTTATCATTCATTTGAAAAGAGAGTGACACATAATGGTCATACAACAAAACTCCGAGGGGCTTGCAAGAACCCACGAAGGGTTACAGTGGTTCTCCAAGAAGAGTAAACCGAGAGATGCAAAGCTTTTCACTACGACTAACAACTAAGAGGAAACGCAAATGAGCCGAGGCCCCAACAGTATCTAAAACTTAAGAACAATACATTGAAAATTCTTAGAAAAACTCAAAATTAACTATCAAAGTGGGAAAACCATGAATCACGAATCACATGAAAGATTCAAGGATGAAACCTAAAGACATGAAAGATTTATTGAAACCAATTCAAGGATAATTTTTTGTATGATAACATTATCTTAAAAAAAATATTTAGATTATATATATAGCACTCTTGAATTTACTGGACTACCAGGTAAACTGCTTGAACCTGAATGGTGGTAGCCACCCAGGTCCAAGTCCAGACTTCTCGAGAAATCGCGATTAAAGTTCGCCCTGGGTGGGAATCGAACCCGGATGGTGGTTGCCACCCGGACCCATTCCTTATCAGTACGCCACGATCGCTCGAGCATCCTTAATGTTATGTATAAAATTGTGTGGAAGACAATATTAAGAGTAAGAAAAACAATGAGATGAATAAACTGAAAGGAAAAAACTTTTTTTTCTCAAATTTATGAAGAGTAATAATTTTCAAAGAGGTTTTGTTTTCATCATTATGTTAGGTGAATGAAATAATAAAAAGAAGAAAATAATAAATGGTCAATCATTTACATTTACTTCACGAAATCATTATTTCTTTATCTCATAATGGCTAAATGGAGAACTCGAGTCAAAGGGCCTGATTGGTTGGGGCTGTAGCTTTGGAGTTTTGACTGTAGATTCTTGGCTGTAGAATTTTGGGGTGTAGCTTTAAGATGGCTGTAGATTTTTGGGCTGTAGCTTTAAGATGGCTGTAGACTTTTGGGCTGTAACTTTTGGGCTGTAGCTTTAATATGGCTGTAGACTTTTGGGCTGTAGCTTTAGGATTATGGCTGTAAGATTTTAGCTGTAGGTTTATCTGCAGAA
>CM071718.1:38387923-38400498 GCA_036630335.1 Physaria fendleri | reverse complement strand
TCAAAAAATTGTATTGTCAAAATGGGGGATTGGGTTTAGAAAAGAGAGGAGTGTTTTAGATTTAAGAAATAGATTTAAGCCTTATAAGAAATTGATCCTTTCTGATAGGGGAATTTCTTGACGTTGGTTACATCAAAAGGACTTTAATTTGGAGATTCAGTGTTGAGAATTCACAAACACAGGACAAATTTCCTTTAGGTAATCGCTCGTTTTCTTCTGCTGATCGTTTTAAATTGTCCCTTGTAGATTATCCAGAGACTGTGGGTATAATAGTTAGCATAGTTTGAGTTTAATGGTATAACATCAGCCATGGATCTGATAGTTAGCATAGTTTGAGTTTAATGGTATAACATCAGCCATGGATCTGTTCTTTTTTTTTAAGTTTATGTTTATGGTATGTGTGTTTTAAACTTATTTGGTTATTCAAGTTGCTTAATTCTTCTAATCTGGTCTCGAGGTTTGACTTACGCAGGATAACAAAGATTATTAATGGGTGAGGAAATATCTAGTACATTGAAACAGGATTTGAATTTGAATCCTAACCCTGAGGTAGATCTCGAGGTGGAGATAGCAATGGAGAATGCTAGGTCTGATCTGAATAGGCTTCAGGTTCTTGCTGAAACACATATCCCCGAGAGTCAGTGTGCAAGTGAAACTCCATTGCCAGCGGCAGCTGAGGGAAGCAATGGGACCAAAGTGAAGGAAGAAGACAGCGATGAGAGTTTATTTGATTGTGCTATATGTCTGATTTGATTGTGCTATATGTCTGAATATGTCCAAGGAACCAGTTGTCACTCATTGTGGTCACATTTACTGTTGGTCCTGTCTTAACCAATGGATACAGGTTTCATTGCGAAAGGAATGTTTATGTCCGGTTTGCAAAGGAAAGATATCTGTGGAAACATAGACCAGTTAGGTATAGCTCGAGAATATTTTGTGCAGAGAGGAGCAACCAAGAGATAACCAGATCGACTAGATATCGAGGGTCACTCGTGACCCTTCACCCTTTCAGATCGACTAGAGATGGACAGATATCAACTTGATTGCATTTAAAGTGATTGTCACATATAGACTAAAGAGAGATTCATGGACGGTGATGGGATTTCTTCATCGTTTGTCTGTTTACGACACCGTTAGCTTATTGCATACGTTTCCTGTTACTTTACTACCTTGTTTACATCGTTTATCAGTCCCTGTTCAGTCTTTTGGTTTAACCTTTTTTTTTTCTGTATCATCTTGGCTGGTATTCTTCTTTTGCATTTGATTAGCAGTAAAGATTGAATACTAAATTGTATTGCAGAACTCTTTTGATTTATTCGATATTGTGAATGGAGTGTGACAAGCTATTAAGCACCTAATGTTTCTACTCTCTGTGATTAGAACTCATCGGGGTCCTAAGTTGGTAACCTATTATGTCTGCAAATTAACTTGTGAACTACCGTATAACTTCTTTTGAGAACTGAGAAGACATGATCATGTGGGTTAGAAAATTCTATATGGACATTTATGTGACAAGACATAGGTAGTTATTACATTATATATTTAGACATGATATACTTATTATTCGGATAGTGTATCTACTCTGTGTTCTGATCTAGTG
Organism: Physaria fendleri; assembly: GCA_036630335.1. Taxonomy (NCBI): domain Eukaryota; kingdom Viridiplantae; phylum Streptophyta; class Magnoliopsida; order Brassicales; family Brassicaceae; genus Physaria; species Physaria fendleri. Next base: position 38,398,898 of record CM071718.1, on the reverse strand, counting down.
GATGCTTCTGATCTGTGTGTTGTTTTAGTCTCCATTGAGAAGCAGGCAAGCCATGTTTCTCTGATATGTGTGTCTGTATCTGCGTATGCTTGATTAGATGTTCTTGTAGGTTCCACCATGGCATCAGAAAACTAGTCTCAGAGCTGATGGGATTGTGCTATCGGAATATGGGATTATCATGTCGTTTGTGTCCAGGTTAATATCTCATAATGTACGTGCCTGTGATGTCGGTTTTTAAACTTTAAATTTGATTTTGGTGGTTTTGGATGTGCCTCGACAGAAGAACAAAGAATTTGATTCTGACTTTACCCTTTACGTCACCCTTAAAACTCATTCACATATGAAACTGTCCAGCCATCGCTGTACAAACATTACAAATTGTTTATATGTGCCTCGACAGAAGAACACAGAATTTGATTCTGACTTCACCCTTTACTTCACCCTTAAAACTCATTCACATATGAAACTGTCTAGCCATCACTGTACAATCATTACAAACTGTTTGATTTGATTCTGACTTTACCCTTTACTTCACCCTTAAACTCATTCACATATGAAACTGTCCAGCCATAACTGTACAGTCATTACAAACTGTTTGATAGTTCAGGCTGTTCGCATCCCCTGAACGACCCATGAAGCGGTTGAGAGTTTCTGAAACTGACAATGTCTTTGATTACAACCGATTGTGACCGGACCTCATCTATGTCCTTTGGCATTTCATCTAAATGCTGGCTCCCATATACTCTTATGCTCAGTGATCTCTTCCGTGCTGCTCCAACCTTTATGTGCTCGTTGAAGAAATCTATCAAATCTTGCTTCTGAAGCTGCTTCAATGCCGCAACCTGCCAACAAAATAAACCATATAATGCAAGGGAAAGACATGGATCAACTATGTGGTTGATTGGAGAGGCTGTTTTCTTTGTTAAATAGAAAATAAAGACATTGGTTCCATGTACCTCTGCTTCTTTGTTGAATTTGAATGTCCCCCTTTGAATCTCTCCCCAGTAAAATCGGGATTCCTCCTTCAAGTTCTTGAATTTTATACAAGTTCTTAAAGCTCTGGCAGTGCTCTAGAGGAGGATTAAGAGATATCAGTCAATATATTGCATAGCTATATAACTAAATGGTTAACCTTCTTACCTCGAAATACTCATCACTCATCTCACAAAGCGTACTTTCAAAATTCTTCAGGAATGATTCCACCTTCGATTCAATATACCCAGGACCCTATTCAAGATTAAAACCCTCTAGAAATTTAGGAGATGAGCCTTATTTGAAAGATGATAGAGATGGTTGGTACCTTATCTGAGGACTGGATAATAAACTGTAACCCATATATGCCTGAATCGTTCCTAAGTTGGAGAAAAATGTGGGATTAACCAGAATTCAAGGATTATATTATGAAAGACAGAAAATTCTAGTGTACCTCGGTGAAAGTTCAACGATATAGCCAAGATTATCAACCGTCCTAAGTTGGTGGAAGGCGGCTGTCTTTGCAACTAGACAGAATAGCTGAAGTTTAATGTTCATAGCAACATCATCTCTATGAACCTGTTGTGGCAACCAAAGTTACAATGAGCCAAGCCAATATGATCTCTGGAAACATATTCAAAAACAGAAACGACATCTGGGTACATGAAGAAAGTTCAAAGGAGACGTACAAATCAGTAACATACTAAAGGATAAATTTCAAAGATACCTGAATATAATGTAATAGGATAGAATTTCTGTCACTGGAGTTTGAGTTTTCTTTGTGGTAAAAATACTTGGTTCCTTTTTCAAGATTGACAACCCTATTAGTGAGGTGCTGGCAACTGAACAAAGGTAGGCACATGTTATGTGGAACAAAAAAAAGATCATCTTGAACAAGCTCGACCATCGACCTAGCTTCATCCCTCGTCACATTACCTGAAATGAAATATATAACTATTCAAACACTGAAGAAGAAGAAAAAAAAAAAAAACAGAAAACATGACGGTCTAAGAATATCAAACTAAGACAAATTATTTAATAAACACAATGTTACCTGCTACATAACACTCAATGAAGGTCCTTGACAACAACATTGGAACAAACTTGGCTAAGTCTTCCTCAACCAAACCAGAGAGGGCCATCGATCCCACCGTACAATGCGAAGTTTTGTCTTCTAATTTCATTGGCCAAATTTGTTCTTGTAATATTAATGAGCAGTAATACAATGCTTGGAGATATGGCTCTTGAAATCTGTGATTTGGATGTAGATACTCACTACTGACTTTATCCTAGTAAAGGATACAGAATCAAAATGACACAGAGTTAATCAGGCTGGAACAAAGGAAATCGTGTTACTAAAACGATACGAAGTCTCACATGGTTACCTTGATAACACTAAATCTCTGAGGAAGAACTTCAAAATTTGCTATCTCTTTGATAACAGTTTCTATCAAGGTCTCCAATTTGTCATTAAAACCATGAAATTTCAACTGGAAAAAAAAAAAAAAAAAACATCTAGTCAGAAAAAGAGAAAAAAAGGGAAGATGAGGTAAACTTCAAACTCACTATGAAACCATTGTGTGAAACTTTCACTCCATAATGAACTCCAGCAACTTGTGCATCATAAGCTACAACACATAATAATAAGTAAAAGAGTGATGAGACAATTATATCAACATAGAAGATGTAAAACAGAGTAGAAAACTCATAAGAACAGTACGACATTATCAATCAACAACATGAGACAATAAAAAAGATTGTACTTATTAGACAATTTACCAATTTCAATAGCTTTGTTTCACTTAATTGCATAGAGTTCTGAACTAATGCCAATGCCTAAAGAAAATTCCTAGTCGAAAGGAAAATACCGAGAGAAGTATCAACCAAATCTTACCGTATTCATTCAAATAGTCCATCAGCAACTGCACAAACATATCAGTAAGAACTACTGCGACAGGAGAGCTGACTGCAAGTGGGCAGTTGAAATCCATTTTGACATATGCCTTAGGTAGCGAAAACATTGTATCAGGCTTGTACCACAATCTTGCGAAAGGCCAGTTTTTCAACAAAATCGGAACCGTATTCTGTTCCAGAACAGAATCAGATAAGATGGCGTGCAGTGAAATAATTCCAGAAAAATTTTTTAAATTATGTTGCGAAATTGAACCTTATCTTCAAAATGTTTTAAAGAAAAATCTGTAGGAATAAAGACATTAGGCACCGGTAAATGAAATTCTACATCACGAGCAGACTGCATACACGCCTGTAATCATTTCACGCATAAAAAGATATTAAGGAAAAAAAGTTGTCAAAGTGGATGTAGTAGTCACATAGAACATAAATGAATCATTTCAAGCTACTGCAGCATATCAAAAGGTGAACCTGAATGGTGGAGCTTGTTATCTTCACAAGAGAATATGCAGTATTATACCATGGCTCGATCTTGTCGGTTTGTCCTTGAAATTTCCATGATTCCCAAAAGATCCTACAGAAGCAAGAATCTTTGGAATCAAGTCCGCAGTTTCGAAATTCCAAAAAGAAAAAAAACAGCAACAGAAAATCTATTGAAATAGTACATAAAATTAGTCCCCATATAAAGGGACAAAATTAATTTCACATTTTCATCATTAGTTTAGTATATCAGGCAGCTTCCAATAAGTTTAATGTATGCAAAGTACACAATTACAGAACACATACTTACCGAAGATTTTCAGGAGAAAGCTCATTCAGAAAGTTTTTTAAAACAGTTGCATCAAATTTAGTAGGCAGTGATGATCCAACCAGCCAATCCTTGGTCGGATATATCTGAAGAGTACTTGCAAGGAAACAGAAGATCTTTGTGAGATTATGTTTGCACGTTAAAGATATAGATTACAAAATCCTACTCACATTCCATAATTTCATATGCATGCTAAAAGAGGGCCATACACATAAGAAACAGAACTAAAATTGTTACCCGCATGTTTGATGCAATATCCACTATATACGATACTGGTGGTGCTTTGTCCTGATAATCAAATTTAATCTTGCGGAGAGCTGAGAACTTCAATAATAATAAACAATGTCTTAGCAATGTTAAAGCCAAAAAGTCAAAAGTAAAAACAAGAAGAAAAATGTGAAATAGAATAAATTCGAATGCATCGTACAATCAATATATCCATACCTCATCAAAAATCCGCTGGCAAACACCAGTCTCTCGTAATAGCTGAATGTACTTGAACAGTAACCCTAGAACTTCTTCCACATGCTCTGTAAACCCAGTAATTTATCAAGCAGTTACAAAACACCAGACACAACCATACTCTATCTAACACAAGAAAGAAGAAAGACCCACGATGGCCAGCTTCAGTAAGACGAATCCAAACCATGAAGAAAGAATAATCCGAAGTGCAGTCTTCTTCACTAACAAACAGACGCCCTGCCCATTCTGCATTGAAATAAGAAATTAAGAAGAATTAAGCCTGACTACGAAAGGTATTGATCGAGCAAGAGAAGGAGATTGATATTGAACATGTTGTGTGCTCCATAGAAAAACCTACCCAAGTTTTTTAGGACATGAAACAAACTTCCTTTGCCCTCGTGGTCAATTAGATGTCCAAAGTACTTGCTTGGTGCTTCTTCATAATGAAGAATGTTAGAGGGTACAAGCCATGAAACTACCAGCTCGTCTACTCTCTCTATAGGAACAGACTTTACAAGAATCTGAAATATAACCTCATAAACATTCTAGCATAATATATCTTCATGTAAAAATACATTACAAGTCTGAGGAAGAAGAAAACCTGCAAATGGTCAGCAGTACACGGCTGGACAGGAAATCTAGGGACAACTTTGTTAGTGTTTGGGATTTCCTGAAACGTCTTTTCCACAATATCTTGAATTTGATCGAGACTCTCTGAGAAAATTCAGAGCAAAGCATTAGCATAGACGGTACCTATGTAAACACTTTTATCTTCTTACAAAAGGAACTTTCGGTTTTGTGTTAGCACCAAGGCATACCCTTCCCGTATACAACCAGATGCATGATGTTGGCAGAATAATGTTCCTTATAGAACTTAACAAGCTCAGTCCTTGTATCCACTCCTTTCTCTTGGGGTCGTATCTGAAGTGTATCCGTATTGCCTAAGCACAAACCTCAATAACTTAGCATGATAAAAATATTCAAATCACAACATCCATAGTAATAAATCCCATTAAATGAATAGCGGTAACAGTAAGAACATAGACCTGTGTTAAATTTGTGATATGGATGGTCTTCTTTGGTAAGATGCTTCTGCAACTGTTACCAAGAAAATGGCAAAACGAAAAATGGCAAAACAAATCCTTTACAAACGTATAACTCTGATAATTGTTCTTTAGACCAGAGCTATACCTGTTGCATTCGCCAATCATCAGAGAGCAAGTTAATTTGATTCTCTGAGAAAGAAAACTCGTTATAACCTGTTCAGTTCACAAGGCAAGGCAAACTTAAAGAAAATAAAAGGATTCGAACCAGAGTTAACAATTTTAATCTCTCCAATGGTGGCATCAGCTGACAGTAGTGGTTTGATGAAGAACTGAGCAAATCTGATTTAAGTTGCCACACAGTGGTAATAGATTAGAAAAGATTAGTTAGTAAAGAGTACCAAAACACCAATAGTACCTGTCTAAAGCCTCATAGAAACAATTAGCATTAACATCAAAATGGAAGATTGTCTCTTCCTTGTCTGTATGAGCATTTGAGTTGCCTCCATGCTACACCAAAAATGTCCCAAATCGAGTGGAATAAAGAACAATATTCGAGGTCGGAATATGGTACACATATATATATTAGTACCTCTATGATGTACTTGCGGTAACTATTTCCCTCCGGGTACTTTTCACTTGCGTAAAAGAGCATATGCTCTAAACACCAAATAACAACAGAACAACACGCAAATTTAATCAATGAAGATGCAACACTAAAGCTCAGCACATTTTAGGAAAATGAATTTTACCAATTAATGAATAAAACTAAGATATAATTACCTAAGAGATGAGCAAGTCCTTCTAATCCTTGTGGATCAGAGAAATATCCAACACTGACGTTCATTGAAGCAGCACACTTGATGAAAATAATCAAAATCAGTAATCAAAAACGATGTCAAACATTCATACACTTGAGGAATCAAAACGTATACACTTGAGGAATCGAAACCTAACGATATCGAACATTCAATCAATCAGTAACAAAACCGTAATGATATCGAACATTCAATCAAAATCAGTAACAAAACCGTAATGATATCGAACATCCAATCAGAATCAGTAACAAAAACGTAATCATATCGAACATCCAATCAAAATCATGAATCAAAAAGCAACGAAGAACGAAGGTTTGACCTTATCCGTATCATGATCAGAAATCAATAGGATCTTGAGATAGTTCTCGAGCTCAATCATTCTATAATCTCGTTTGTCATTATCTGGTTTCACTATCTCGGAGGATGTTCTGAGATTCACCATTAGAGAGAATTTCTAGAGAATCAGGGAAAGGAAGAAGAGGAAGGCGGGAAAGTAAGTTTGTTACGTTTCGAAAATATCTTGTTATACTCTTTATAAAGTAGAGTGTCTAATGGTTTAGAGTCAATTCCGGTTTACCCGGTTCACAAAATAACTAAACCAACCAAAATACAATTCAAAAATATAATGGAAACTTTGTGGTTCACCTCCTTCAAAAATGTAATGGAAGCTAAACCAACCAAAATACAATCCGGTTCACCTCCTTCAATTAAGGAAATATTTCGCAAAAAGAGTGTCATTTGGAAACTTTGTATTCATTTTTGTATTCATTTATTATACATACTCTTCTTGGTACCCATCCTGATCTATGTTGAGAGCATTGGGGACATTTTTCTAACATATATATAGGACTAGGTCAATAAGAGATGTACTTCTCTACTAGTAAGCTTTTTTTGCAAAAAAAAAAAACAAAAACAAAAAGGTTGCGAGTATGTACCAGCTCTGCAAGCGAAGTCATTGGTTGATTCCAAGAACTATAAGCCTGACTGTATGAAGATTGCAATCTGTCAAGAATTTCCCCCGTATTGTTTGGCTCTGATCAGAAGTTATCATAAATGAAAATTTATCCTTCTTCAGAGGAAAAGACAGACACGGTACTTGAGAGTGAACAAGGAAGACCCATTCCTTTCTTAAAATCACTAGTGGTGGAGGAAGGACGGGGGCATACTGAGGTTGGTACAAGCTCAACAGAAGCTATACCGTGGGCGACAATCCGTGTTTTATGATCTAGACGGACCATTGCTTGAAGTAACTGATGGAATAAGGCCCCGTGGGCGACAATCCGTGTTTTATGATCTAGACGGACCATTGCTTGAAGTAACTGATGGAATAAGGCCTCTGGAAAAACCTGAAACAAAAAAAAGAGCAGGAAAAACGTAGAGATTTTATTAAAAAATTGGTCTCTCAAAGACGAGAAAAGGTAACATATATGTCACAGAGATGTTGCCTTATTGTGATATGACAGATTTGGTATAGAAGGTCGTATAATTTGAGCAGCGCGAAAAAAAAAACAGGAGCAGCAATTGTGGTCCGTGCTCCGTCTGTGGCAGCTGAGACATCATCCAGCATCATACCCATAGCATCTAGAATTGGGCCAGCGTCTCCAACCTTAGAAATTGACAGATCAAATCTCACATCTCTTCAGATAAGACAATATTGAAGTGGAAGAAGTCGCCCAGGCAGTGGTAGTACCATCATTGATTCGTGACAACCATTGTGTGGGTCTCCCACCACGAACGAAAGGATGTAATTTCCACCGGAAACAGTAGGGATGATCTGAGCAATGGCGCTTTCTCTTCCGGCAACTATCTCAACTGCAGCGAGACCTGATGGGACCTTAAAGTGACGGTTATTAGAGATTCGATGATTCATCCCGGAAGCGGTGAAATTAGGTCTTGTATCTTCGCCGGAATGAAGATCCCGATTGAGAAGTTGCTGAATAGATCTCGAATCCGCCATTTTTCACAAGGTTTCCTGATTAATTTTAACGTAAACAAATTAACAGTTAGTGGTGAAAGAGAGAACAATACGAAAGATAAGGACCAATTTGTAAAAATCTGTGAAAGAAATGTGCTTTGGTTAAACTCGAAATCCAACTAAACCCGGTTTAATATAGATTCTTAAATGCTGAGTTGCAAAAAAAGAAAAAAATGTCCTAAAATAAAGTTAAACCGAAATTTTAAAATGAGAAGAAAGAACAAAACCGAACCGGAATTGAATTAAAGTTATAAACCTTTTGAATACCGGAAGGGTAAAATCTCCTTGATGGCAACAGCGTCAAGAATGGGTCCACCGGTCTTCTTGATACTGAACAACGTCCGGATTGGTAGCTCATTGGTCTGATCTGGCACTGAGACTCTAAATGTTCACAAACGTTAAGAGAATACACCAAGCCAGGTTTTACTTTCACATATTGGGATATTGAAGCTAATTAAGCTTCCTAGCCCAGCTGTATGGACTCCACGTGGCACCGCCAAATAAAAATCGTTCCTCTGCTGCTCGTATCCCATCCATCGACTTCTGCTGAGCATTGGCTCTATATCTTCTAATGACGCCTTTTCTCATCACGAGTTTTCCTACGGATTGACGCATCTGAGTCCTCTTCATCTTCATTTTCCTTCTCCTTCATCAGAAATCGGCACATTACTCCACTTGTCAGAAAGAGACACGAACTATCTCCCACCACCTTCTGCTCGATGCTTCTGCATGTCGGAATCTTTGCCTTTTCAAGCCATGGACTCGAAATGACTCGTCTTCTCTTGAGGACTCTATCTTTCTCCACCTGAACTCTCTCACCCTCACCTTCTTGTCTCTCCAAGAAAACAGTATTTTTACTTTGGAGACGATAGTTGAGAATAGTTCTTTCTTTTATCTCGGAAGATTCTTATCAACCTGTTTAATGCATCCTTTATAATCCAAGAACCGAAAAGACAATAATTTTGTGGTGGGGGAGGGGTCATGTGGATTTGGGAAAGGTGTGTTATATATGTGTTGAGTTTACTATTGAAACGTGTAATGAGGCTCGGTGACTCAGCTCGTGAGATTTCAATGTTATTGAACTAGTGATCTTATTAGTTTTCTTTCTCCCACGTGTCTTTCTTTACATGTAGACGTGGACACTTTCTGTCCCACTTTGCTTCTCGATTATATATCTGATCAATATCCCTCTATTAATTAGGTCCAATAGCTCTAATTCTTTTTGCTTAATATTATCTACCTCGTTAATTATCCGTGGGATCTATTGCCCCAAATTTAGGTCATAAAAACCCGTAAGGGTTTTTTTTTTTTTTTTTTCACAAGGAACTTGATTTTATATAAAACAACAAAACAACAGAAAAGGGCTCAGCCCATAGACACAAAGAGATTGGGCCCAAAAGGCCCAAACACACATAACAAATATAAAAAGGCCTAAGCCAAACATTAAACGGGCCGAAGCCCACGGAAACCCTAAAAGCCCGAAGGCCCAAACACACAAAAAAAAAACCCTAATTCTATCCGCCGCCGACGACGCCAATTGAACTAGGAGGAGGCTGACGGAGGAGCTGGATGAAGATAACAGAAGCCGGAGAGGCTGATTTCGGAGGCCACGGATCGGTGAGAACCGTAAGGGTTATATATAAACACGTAAATTCAGTATACGATTTTAAAAATAAAAAACTTGCAATTCGTTGCCCAGCAAATTTTTTTAAAAAAATATATCAGATTTAATAATCATAATTATTATATCTACCTCGTTAATTATCCGTGGGATCTATTGCCCCAAATTTAGGTCATAAAAACCCGTAAGGGTTATATATAAACACGTAAATTCAGTATACGATTTTAAAAATAAAAAACTCGCAATTCGTTGCCCAGCAAATTTTTTTAAAAAAATATATCAGATTTAATAATCATAATTATTAGCAATTCGTTGCCCAGCAAATTTTTTTAAAAAAATATATCAGATTTAATAATCATAATTATTATTTAATATATAGAAAAATTATTTTTTGTCATGATAAAACATATTATATATTATATAAATATATATATAATAATATTATTGTTAATATTATATATTATATTTTTCTAGAAAACAGATTTGGGCAGTCCGTGTTGTCTAAAAGTTCGTCTTGTAAAACTTTTAATTTTGTATTCTTTTCTATGAAAGCTATTATCCGTTTTGTGGCGAGGAAAACCCCCCGTTACAGATCAAATTCCCAAACTCTAAGTGGCAATATATTCATGAATGAAAATTTATTATTATTATTTTTCTGTTATGATAACTGAAAGATATATTATTACTTGATTAAGTGTGAATTGGTAATATGTGCTTAGCTAGTTTATCCTTGAAAATTGTTTCACTGATTAGACCAAACAAAACGACATTCTTCAAACTTTTTGGAATCCAATGCTAAATGTCCCTTAGCCATTTGTAAGTTGCAAAATGTAAGATTTGCCCATTGACAATTTCAAAGATAATTTTTCTCCATACTTTACTCCAACATTTCTGCATTGCATAGCAATAAACTGCATGTAGTTCACTTTCAATCGTATGGTTAACTTTCTACCTTGAGCCTGTCCCGTTCCTATAGAGATTGTTTTGCTGAATTGTAATTGCGTTTAAATTACAACGAAATAAATGTTGCGCTAAGTTTCTTTCAGTTCAGTATGCATTGAAATATCATCCCCTATATATTATTTGAGAAGCAAAAACGCTTAGGTGTCGTCGCCAGAATCACTCGCACGGACCATATTTACGAACATGCCATTATGATTTATTTATTAGAATAATTATAAACTATATCATTACACTATATCATTACAAATATTTTTTATTAATTTTAAACTAATTAAAACGATCAATAATTTTAAGTTTTATAAAAATAATTTTTAAATAAAATTTAAATTAATTACGAAAATCTAAAAATAAATTATGAAAAATACCTTTTTATATTTTTAATTAATTTGCTACCTATTTATA
>CM071718.1:38368702-38382267 GCA_036630335.1 Physaria fendleri | reverse complement strand
CCATCAATTTTTCCTCCAAAATTCTGTGGATCATCTGCAGATTTAGAACGAGAGGGATGTGAAAGATAACATTTTATCACTGTTTTTTCATTACCAGCGTCTTCTTCATATGATTGTGTGTCTCGTCGAATTTGGTCTTTCAGATACAAATGGATTGTGGTAATCCATATGGACGTATATGATACATGATTTACAGGACCACAACCAAACCATACATCACCGAAAGATGAAGTCTCCAACAAAGGGAATCTGAGAGACACAACCAGAGAACTGGAAGAAGAGCGTTGATTGTTCAACGCAACCAAAACTGAAATAACCGCTATGAAAATCCCCTTTGAATTGTTGTAAAAAATGAGAAACATTGTAACAAAAAAGAGAGAAAGTTGAGCGATTTTCAGATGACGGTTATGGTAACCGTTTCTGAGACTAATTTTTGAAAGGATGCGAGTGAGGGTGGTTCTATGAAACTATGAAAATCCCCTTTGAATTGTTGTAAAAAATGAGAAACATTGTAACAAAAAAGAGAGAAAGTTGAGCGATTTTCAGATGACGGTTATGGTAACCGTTTCTGAGACTAATTTTTGAAAGGATGCGAGTGAGGGTGGTTATCATGAAAGATAAAAACATTGTTGGGTGAAAACCCAATTGATTTTGATAAACCACCGTGGTTAGATAGAATCTCAGTGAATTGATTTAGAAATTGGAAATCAGAAAGTAAAAATTTGTGGGTTAGAATCCACGAAATTATTAATTAATTATTAATTCTCCAGAGAGAATTTTAGAAAGAGAAAGTAAGAGAGAGACATATGTCACGGAATTTTCATAGTATATATATATTTTTTTTTCAAACAAAGCATAGTTCAATATAATGATAAACTGTGGAAATACATTTTGAGATGTGCTTACATTTCATGAAGAAATTGAAAAACGAGATTGATCTATGCATACAATTGGTTCTAGATCTTCGTATTCCCAGATTATTGAGAATGGGGAGGTGGTGGAGGAGGCGGAGCTCCTCCGGGATTGTTGGTGTTGACACGGCTACTATCAAATCTTTTGAAATGTATAGGATGTCCCGGTTTTGCGTCAAAGGTTTGTGCTGGATACCTATAAAACATATGATTGGGTATTCTTGGATCGTTGAACACCACCCGACCCCACAATTTCTTCTTATCACCTTCAGGTCCAGGTTTATGGACATATACACTTCTGACTTGACCCGGATACATCGCCCTGAAAAGGTCTCGGACTTCTTCATATTCGAGAGGGAAACCATTTGAAAATGTTAAGAAAAGACAGTAACTGTCTGGTATGAATGGTATTGCATTTGCATTGAGCTTAAATAAACCATTTGAAAATGTTAAGAAAAGACAGTAACTGTCTGGTATGAATGGTATTGCATTTGCATTGAGCTTAAATCCTGTTGCATTTGCCATAACTTTCCTCTCTTTTTATGTTGACAATGAGGGAGATCACAATATATATTTTTAAAATGTTGAAAAAACCTTAAATTTTTATTCGGTCTCAGTTTTGCGAAAAAACCCTGAATAAATTTTTTTATTCAGGATAACTAAAAAAACACGCGAAATTTTTATAGCATAGGTATTTAAGCCTGGGCAATTAATCCGATCTGATCGGGTTAACCCGGTCCGACCCGAATTAATTGACCAATCGGATTATCCGAATCACAGAACCGGTCATAATCGCGAATTAATTGACCAATCGGATTATCCGAATCACAGAACCGGTCATAATCGGTGTGATTTAATTTAATTTTCGGTTATCCGAAAAAAACCGACTCCGAACCGCATACCGACGTAACCTGCATTAAACCGAAAATTAAAACTTATTATATAAAGGCTTCTACCAACTCGACCAACTTCTTTATCTCATTTAACCTAGTCTCTTTATCTCTCCACCACCAAAACTCTCTACCTAGTCTCTTTATCTCTCCACCACCAAAACTCTCTGCGGCGAGATCTCGAACGTCATCGATTTTTCCGGTGATTTTTCAGTCGTTCTTTCGTTACTATTAGCCAGATAAGGTTCGTTTTCTCTTCCTCGTGATGTTGTTTGTTTGAAATCACTTGCTTTTTTATTTTCTTAAAAAAGTTTCTATGAACCCTAATTTTTTGTGAAAAAGAAAGCCAAAGTTGTTTTTTCTTTGATATTCCTTAAGATTAACAAGTTTATTACATGTTTTTCACCTCAGATTTAAAAAACCCCAAATTATTTCCAAACCCTAATTTTTAATTTCTTTTTTATGAAATCCTAATCTCAATTTTTTTATGAAATTCGTTTATGAAACCGTATATATTATAGTATTGATGTTTATCACATGTATTTCAAGTTGGATCTAAGAACCCCCAAATTTTTTCAAACCCTAATTTTTGATTTTTTTTTAACCCTTTTTACGTTTTTTTATCAATTGTTATAGATTTCTTCTCAATATCAGATACATCATGTCAGAATCTGAAGGTCCATCCCCATCATCACTACCACCAGTAAAATCGTCATCCAAGTGCTCTGCATCATCATCATCGTTTCCTTTTTCACCATCACCATCTTAGAACCATCACCATCTTAGAAGAAGTCAGAACCTGATTCAACTCTTCATGAATGAATGATTGTAATGTGAATGATTGTAATTGGTCTTATGTAAAATATTTGTAATGTTCGGTTAATTTGCAGGTTTTCTGATTAAATCTGTTGTTAATGTTTTTGTAATGATTGTAATGGTCTTTAATTTCATCCGGTTTTCCGATTAAATCCGACTAAACCGAATTTTTTTAAAAATTCGGTTTGGTTCGGCAATAATTTAATTAAGAGAAATCCGACCGAACCGAATTTTCTTAAAACCGAGCCGAACCAAAATCTTCAATCGGTTTAATTCGGTTCAATTTTAAAAATTAAAGAAATTCGAAAATCCGATTTATCCGATTGACCCGACCCGACCGATTGCCCAGGCTAAGGTTTTTAAAATATGTTTGTATTTTTAATGGATATATTTGGGCTTTTAATCTGAATCATCAAGGCCCATTTAATCACAAATTTGCTTCGTATTTATAGCCTTTAATGTTCGAACGCCATTGAGGATAAAATGACAACGACTAGAAGATGGAAGATTGCGAGGGAAATCGGAGACGCCGTGATCAATGCATCGAGAAACCCTAACCGGAGATGGTACAGTCCTCACATGGCCGCAGCTGTTCAGGCAATCTCCGAACGTATTCCGTTAGTTGATTTCGTACTCGAAATAAGAGACGCCCGTGTTAGTTTTCTTTGTATATCAGGTGTTCGATTAATTGTCTCATAGAACTACATGAAGGTTTTTTTTTAAATGTTTGTTCTCTTTTCTGTGTAGATTCCGTTGTCTTCAGAGTATGAACTGTTGAGAAAGTTTCCGCATTTTCCATCAAAACGAATTGTCGTGTTGAACAAGGTGGAGCTTGCTGATCCTCTGGAGCTAAAGATGTGGATGAATTACTTTAAAGAGAGAAACTATCTTTCATATGCAGTAAATTCACATAACAAAGACTCTGTCAAGCAAGTAAACATTTAACCGCTACTTCTTGGAATCTCATCTTTCAGTTGATTCTTCGGTGTGGCTAAGAACCTTAAAGAAGACTTTTTTTCTTTTTCAGTTTCTCAACTTTTTGCAGAGTCAAGTTAGGGAATTGCACAAGGCTGGTAATTCTAGTCATACCACTACTATGATGATCCTTGGGATTCCTAATGTAGGAAAGTCCGCTCTTGCCAATTCTCTTCATCAAATCGGAAGGATTACTGCTGCAGGTAAATCCTATTCAATCAAGATTGTTGCTTTTTTTGTCGGAGTTCCGGTTTTAACATGTTTGTTTACAGAGAAAGGTAAGCTAAAGCATACAATAGTTAGTGCTCAACCTGGAGATACTAAAGACATTATGAGCTTGAAGGTTTGATGTTCCCTTCTTTTCTCAAAATACTTGAAAGATTATATCACTATTAGTACATTCTGCAGGCGCTCCATCAAATTCAGTTTCTCTGTATGCTTCTTGGTACCTTCTCCATGCTACAGCTTGCATGGGGCTTTATTATGCTTGTTTGAGGTTACATGCTTGCTTCTAGTTTAGAATGTTTAGAGAAGTTATTTTGTTTCAGATCGGTAGCCATCCCAACATTTATGTACTGGACACGCCTGGAATTTTTCCTCCTAATCTGGTCGACGCTGATATCTGCTCAAAATTGGCTTTAACAGGTTTGATCATCACCAAACAGAAACAGATTATCATAGACATTTCCTATATTCTCATTATAGATTGAGCAGAGAACTTATCGGGTTGTTTCATGCTTAATGTAGGAGCTATCCCAGATGATATAGTTGGGGAGATTGAACTAGCACGCTTCTTTCTGACTATACTAAATTCGAGCTATGAATACAAGAAATGGGCAAAACTATGCAAATCTCAGGATTTAAAAGAGTGTGTATCCAATGAAAGCTCCAAGCTTGGTGATGCAAAACGTAAGAGACAGTACCCAACAGATCATACACAGGTACAAGGACAAGACAATGCTGTTATCTTCTACTCTGTTATCTTTCATTAGCTGTATCAGTTTTCCTGTTTTCTTCCATTGCAGGACTTTATAGTTTACGATGTTCGAAGAGTTCTGTACGAGACAATTTCAGCATTCCATGGAAACTTAGAAGACGATATCGACATGGGAGACCTTATAGAAACACAATTCACTGCCTTAAGACCGGTTCTTAGGGTTTCAGAAGAACCAAGTGAGTTTGCTACTCTCAAAGTTGCCTCTAAGATATTGAATCTATATAGAACTGGTAGACTTGGACATTACACTTTGGATAGTTTGTAGCTTTTAGCACACGGAATCAAAGAACTTAAACAAATACAAAAAAGTCTCTCACTTTAACCACCGGAGCTCAGTGGTGGAACAAGGCGAGTTTTTTCCGGCGAACCCATCACCGTACCCAGAAGAATAACCCGAGTCATGATCACCCCAGAGAGAACCGTTATAAGCACTCTTAAAGCTTGGACTCCTCAAACTCTCTTCCTCAGCATAACTCAGCTGCTTCCTCGCCGTCGTTGGTCTTCTCCTTGGAGTGCTTTGAGTCCTTGTCTTAGCCTTAGCTGACTCAGTAGCTGACATGTAATTAGGCTGCACTGAGGAAGGTGAATATGGTATTTTCGGACTAGCTGATCTAACTGCAAAAGATCTCGTGGCTCTGCAAGAGGGTGGAGTTGTTGGATACGATCTTTGATGGTGGGTGGTTACAAACTCAAAAGGCATGTTGGGTTCTCTGTTTGTGGAGTTGGTGATTGTGTTGTCCCATTGCTTTGTTGCCATCCATTGATCAAGCCATTTTGTTCTCTCTAGAAACTCTCTATCGTCGCTGGCTGATTGATTCCGGTACGATCGACTCCGAATCTTTCACATAAACCGGATAAATTAGTTCATTTTACACTAAATATATTTTGTAATAATAAGAAAATTATCATAAAGCGGATAATTAGTATCATTTCACACTAGTTAAAAAATGATAATAATAAAGAAATTCTCATAAACCGAGTAATTAGTATCATTCTACACTAAATATTTTAAAATAATAAAGAAAATTCAGAATTTTCTATCAGTTTTTGAATTAATTATCAACAAAATAGGGTAAAGCCTACTCTCAAAATTTGGTTTTTTATTCATAATCTAAAAAAAAAAAAAAATCTTAAAAACTAATCCCTATTACTTAAAACAAATGATCTAGTTTAACTATTTTCTTCAATTTAGAATTTTTCAAGTTTTTAAAAAAGTTCAAACTAAAAAAATTCCAATAGTAGGTACCTTATTGTTTTTCAAAGATTATAGGGACCTTATAAGAACTAACTTTATTGTTGAGTAGTCAATATAAGATTTGTAACGAAGAAAATTCTAAAGAATGATTAAAATGAAGTTATTCTATATTTTAATAATTTTTTCGTAAATTACTAATTCATAAGGTTAAGTTATTAAATTGCATATTGATCCCAAAAAAGGTACCTGATTAGAGAGAGCAAGTGCTTGAGCTTTCTCTCGTTTAATAGCAATCTCTAATTTTTTCCGTAAAATAGATTCATTTTCTTCCGAGTTAAATTCATTGCGGCATCTATTCATATCCCTCGACTGCCCAAAAAAAAAAAAAAAAAAGTTAAATTCATTGCGGCATCTATTCATATCCCTCGACTGCCCAAAAAAAAAAAAAAAAAATCAATTTAATTATTTCCATCACAAAAGAAAAAATAATAATAATAAATGTAACTTTAACTCACTAACCAGTGATCTACGGCTACGAATGTCTTGAAGATATGTTTTGGAATCCCAAAAACCATTAGATTCAGCGAACATTGAGTTACGTCTTGCTTCAATGTTATAATAATTATTGGATGGTAAGACTCTTGAACATTGTTGTTGATGAAGCACTTGATCTTGAACTCGAACCAAAGCTTTGATGCATCTTAAAGTTTGTTTAGCTTGGTTTCTTACATTGTTACCTCTTACTAATGCTTGTAATTTGACTATCCCTTTTAATGCTCTTAATGCTCTCCTCGCCTTTAATTTTCATATCAATGTACAATTTTAATTAGAAAATGCAAAAAAAAACTTTAAAAAAACGTATTTTTTAAATATATTAGAACTCACTTAGACCAAAAAGAAATTGAATTTTTGACCAAAAAAAAAAAACACTTATCACAAAATATTTTTGTAATATTGAAAAAGAGAATGAGTTTTTGGCAAAGAAAAATTACAAATTTAGAACCACTCATTGAAAACGTATTTGTAATAACAATATTTTTAGAATTAATGTATGGAATTATAATTGCAATAACTTTGTTTTTTAGTTATTTTTTTTAAAAAAAAAAATATTATTATTAATACTTACGAGGTAGCCTCGAAAAGATGTCTGAATAATAATGGCAGCCCAATAACGTCTAATAAAACCCGGAGTTGCCGTTAGTTTCACGATCTCCGTGACAGCTTCATCCACGGCTGAGACATTCACCGCCGGATTATCTTTCTCCTCGGTCTCCACCGTAGAAATCGTTTGGACAGGATCTTGTACTTCAGTTTTGAGTTTTGTCTTTCTAAATATCCATCCTTTCTTTTCATTTTTCTGCAATTATCCCACAAAATAAAATAAAATTTTTAGAGTTAAAACTCTGTTTAGAAGACTAGGTTAAGTGGAGATTAAGACCTTATAATCAGTTTCTTTCTTGTGAGTCTTCTTGTCAGAATCTATTGATGATGACCGGAGAATCTTTTTAACGGCCGTGAACCATGAGGTTCCGTTCTTCTTAGCCATCTTCAGTTAAAGTTTTATAAAATAGACGAACGAGAGAGAAAGGGAGAAATAGAACTACTCTGAGCTAAGTGAAGTTGGTACTCACGAGACTTGCAAAGTTAGCATGAATATATGTGTGTATATTTATAGCATCTTACAAAAAATAACTAGTGTCCAAAACAGAATATTTATATTATATATAGGCAAAAATAATACACCTATAAGATTGTGAAGGTTTTAAAATAAAAAATAAAAATAAATCATTTTCACATAGAGTAAATTCTGTATTTTCATTTTTAATTTTTGTTTTTTTAATTTTTCGTATTTAATATTTTATAATATATATTAAAAATTTATCTTTATTGATATCGATGTAGTTTATAGATAGTTCAACAGTTATAACCCTAAAGTTGTGATTCAAAATAACCGGACCAACCGAAAGAAATCAAATAAAAGATGTACACCTTCAATGAAAAATCATATGAGGAAAGTGCATACAACTAAGAAAAGAAAACCAAACAAACGATTGGGAAAGGAGAAAGGGAGCCAGCAGTGAGAAGCTGATGGGTATCCTTCGCATTGGTGGCCATCATAAGCGCAAATGACTGGTGATGGTCTTCCGGATGATACCGAAAATTGTGTGCAACATGGAGGAAAATTTTCCGTGAATACGGATGTTTCGCTCTTGCCAAATGTAGTACATGGAACATTTAAAAAAACAACATATTGGTTTATGGTTGTTTTTCTTTTAGCGTCATTTTGAAGTAAAGGAAGTGAGAGTGTAGTCCCAGTTGGGGGCAATGGTACGTTCCACAAGTCGCATAATAAGAGTGGTCCAGAGAGTAAAAGACAATATGCAGGCGAGGAAGAAGTGGTATCTCGTTTCATTTTGTTGCCCACATAGAGGACCTAATTTGGGGTAACCTCAAACTGCAGACCTAGCACAAGTATAAATTTGTCAATTGTTACCCAAGTAATAAAAATATACTTGAAAACTCTATAAGAAAACCAGACTATTATGTACCAAGGTGCGGGTGCATGGTGGTTGCGAATCTAGTCTTAGATACTAGTGTGACCATCCTAATGCCAATGTATGATATGAGGATAGGGCCGGTCCCCAAAAATACAAAATCGTAAACAGAAAAAAATATCAAAACATATTTAAAAATCATCACAATGTTTGATAAGGACTCGAACTTGGAACTTGCTAAGAGGAACTTTACCACTAAACTTCATAACATTTTCTAGTAAAAATGTCGGTTTTTTAGATAAATATTTCAAAGACGCAAGCACATACCTATTTTGCTTGTAATTATGGCCGGCTATGTATCAGGGTCGGCAATATGAAATGGTGACGATAAGCTACAAATCTCCTCTATGATTTCTTTGTAAAGACGATAATAGTTTGTATAAAACTTTTAGTCCCGGCTATCAGTGGCATAATGGCATTGTAGACCTAGTCATCACAACAAACATCAAGAGCACGGTATTTGCATGGTCTACTAAGTCCTAACCTGAATAGGAGAAACCAAGTACCTAATTAATTGTCAGGACATAAAAGTAAAGCAACTATCATAAATCATGAGCAGCTATCATGAATATAGGGAGAAATCTGGGGCCGGAATTTGAGAAATTCATAATAGTTTTATAACCCAAAAAACCAAAACAGTTTCGCTACAACCAAACAAAAAAAAAAAAAAGCAACGGTTTCACATTCTCCACTGAACAAAAAGTAGAAAAATAAAATTCATAATAGTTTTATAACCCAAAAAACCAAAACAGTTTCGCTACAACCAAACAAAAAAAAAAAAAAGCAACGGTTTCACATTCTCCACTGAACAAAAAGTAGAAAAATATGTATTGATAATTAACTAGCAAACGAAGGTGCATCAGAATTGTTGCAGCTTTTGGCTATGTTAAATTAATAGGTAAGTGCACTTGCACTGTTGCACATATGATACATGGAATTATTAAATTATAATAAATGAAGATTTTGACGGTCCAAGATAAAAAAATTATATATTTTCAAGGAGAGAGAGCTACAGACTTTAAAGCCTTGTTCTACCAAAGAATCCAAAGTTACCAAATGATTTTAATGTTTTTTTTTTAAAAAAAATAATTTGGGTGGTTAGAGAATGTGGTCTTCAAGAACTGTGTTACGTTGGAGATATGAAATCTTATAATAGTGATCAGAATTCATAGTGGATAAATATTATTAGATAAGTCAACATAAATAGTTCTCAATTTATGTATGACCATCTGTTGTGACCAGTTGGTTGATAAAAACAAGATATGTTAATGAATACTAACTTTTTACTAAATACTAATAGAGTTACAATATATTTTTCATTTATGTAAAACTAAAAGTGTTTCTAAGTTTGTTAAAATAAATGTAAAAAATATATTTAAATTTTCAGAAAATATATACTGATAAAGATAACACTTTAAATAATATATTCACAAATTAGAGATTTTTTAGACATAACTTTCTAGTATAATGCTTTCTTGTAAAATCACTTTTTATGAAGAATGTTATAGAATTTGTTAAAGCTTTATAATGTTAATAAAAATCTAATGGGGAAATAGTATAAACACTTAAAAATTGTATAATGCAATCTTTTTTATGGGTGAAAAATATATCACAGATAGAATTTCATAAACACTTTAAAATGGTTCGATTATAAATTCACCATAAACAAAATCTCAATTTCGTTTCGATTAAACTGATAATTACTAGATTAGAGGTCAATGTCTCATTCATGAAATCAATAGAAAAAAATAATGTATAAACCAACAATACCGAACTTCATGTATCATACTTCGAAAAAAAACACAGCAAAATAGATTAATTGATGAAAGAGATGTGACAGTAATTTGTAAACCTAGGAACAAGAAGATATGTATACTGTCTTCTACATGATAAGAATTAATATATATATATATATATATATATATATATATATATATATATATATATTATCAGGAATTACCCGATGTATAACATTAACAAATATATGCTCTTACTTATTATTTTTTGCCTAAAGTTACAAGCTATAGGCTAAGGTTTATTTAGCTCTCACATTTGCACGGCTCTTAATCCCTATCAGAAAACTTATTTGCTAAGTTCCAACCAACTTCGAATAAGACTATTAACGCATTTTGAAAAATGATAATTTATGTAATAGAGATGAATGTGTTGTTTGTTATATAATATATACATATATATATAACAATAATAAGTGTTATTCTATTTAATTTTTCGATGTAAGAATCCAATATATCTTTCGAGATGATAACTTTTATGGATATATCTTGAACTAAATTCTATTTTAAGACCGACCAAGAAAAAACTATACTCTATATTATCTTACTTCGATCAACAAACTATACTCTAATGAAATTTCATTAAACTAATACTATCTTAATATTTAATGAAATTTCAAATCAAAACAATTAATAACGAGTAAATTGATTTATATCTTTTTTTTTTTTCTCTGAAACTGATATCCCCTATATATTATTTTGATTTATTATTTGGGAACCAAAAAAACTGAGGTTTTATACCACAATGACTCTCAAGAACCTTATTTACAAGTTTGCCATATTCAAAAAATTAAAATATATATATTATAATAATAATAATTAATTAACTATGTTTAGCTAATTAATTAAATAATTAATTAATAATTAATTAATTAATAATTAATTAATTAGTTATTTATGTCATGTATATCACTACCAATTAATTAATTACTATATTTAGTTTTAAAAAATTATTTTTCTAAAATTTGACATATCGTTCACATGTATATCACTAGCAATTAATTAAATAAGCTAACAATTAAATCTATAAAAAGATAACAGCAAATAATCGCTATAAAAATTTAAAAATAATAATTATCTCTGGTATTAGAATATTATAATATCTTCTATATATTATTTAAACTAATTACAAAATATTATAATATCTTCTATATATTATTTAAACTAATTACAAATATATTTATTTAAAAATTATTACCGCACTTGGTGCAGGATATCATATAGTTATATATTATATAAGAAACTGAACTCAGCCCACAAAAACAAAGGGATTGGGCCCAAAAGGCCCAAACACACAACACAAAGAGAAAAGACCTAAGCCAAATACTAACGGGCCGAGGTCTAGAAAACCTAAAAGCCCGAAGGCCCAACAACTGAAAAAACACTAATTCTAAACGCGCCGCCGACAAAAGAACAAGGAGAGGCGGAAGAGGCGGAGAGGATGGATCTAGATGAGCGGAAGCCGGAAGGGATGAACTCGGACGCCGCAGATCGAAGAGGAAGGCTGGAGCGCACTAACTCTGGGCAGATGAAAACCGGAGGAGAAAAGGAGCCGCCGTGGACGACTACGAAACCCTCAACTCTTTTTAAACACCACCATCACTCGACGATAACAAACCGAGAAGCAACTAAATCGGATAAGCAGCCGAAGAAGAAGGGGAGGAACGGCGGATCGCCACCATTCTCGGAGACATGATCGACGATCGGAAGCTAAGCCGGCTCTCTAGTGTCAAGAAGACCACCTGGAATCCGGAGACAAGAGCCGTCGCCGATGAAATTGAAGAAGCCTTCAACCAGTGCGGAGACCAAAAGATCAACAACACACTGATGCTAACGAAGAGAGAAGACGAAATACGTGAAGAAAGCCGGAACTCTGCCTTGCTCTGCCGCGATCCGCCACTCTCCTCACCAACTCCGGTGAAACTGATTACAACAAAAGTAAAACGAAAATACTCTGTACAGAAGGAGGAACACAACGGTGGCACTGAAAGAGCCGCCGCCGCCATGCTCCAGACGCTACAGATCTCTGAAAGTCGTCGTCAGATAAAAGAGGATGGAGAAAACGACGAAAGAAAATTGTTCACAGATGTTTTGGGACCATGTACGATTAAATTGATTTATATCTTTTTTTTTTTTTTTGTTTTGGGACCATGTACGATTAAATTGATTTATATCTTTTTTTTTTTTTTGTCGAAAAAAAGAATTGATTTATATCTTTATAATAGTTTTAATATAAGAAGCAATATCATTTTCTGTATTAGTGTTAACAATTTTAAGGTCCTCAAGCATACATCATACATACGAATATGATAAAAATATGAGGCGTGCAAATAAAGGATGACAAGACCTAGAAGACTACATTATACTGTTTTTTAGCCAAAATACAACTTTCAAACTCAGATTCTTTATATAGTATTGTTTTTTTTTTTAAAGCTTTTATGTAACATCGAGAATCGCGTTTCATGAGTGAGTTTTTGCTTGGACTAGTCAAAATCTCCACGTCTTCATATCATTGGGAGTGATAAAAAAACGTTTCATTCACATTTTGTAATGGTTTATATAAGACATCTAAGAATTTCATTATTATTATTATTATTATTTTTTTTTTGGTAATTAAGAATTTCATTATTTACTGATAAGATTTTAATTTTTTCGTATGCATGCACTTCTACTACTAGATTAGTAGAATCTACAACTATTTTAGGCACCAATAATTTTATATCAATTTTTACTCACAGATTTTGGTCTTCCAATAAAACTCATACATATAACAAATTAAAAACTAACATGCACATATATCCAAAGTAAAAAGACTACACAAATCAGAAATTAAACATTCGATTATACATGGATTATGTTTACTATAGACCTTTTTTTTGGATTGATTTACTGTAGACCTAAATTGGAAGTTATTTATATGGAATTGAGTATTTAATTTTTGATTTATGTGGTCTTTCATTATTAATTTCGGATATGTATACATATTTGTTTTTAACTTCCGATTTGTGTAGATTTAAATTGGGATCGAATTTCGTCAGTAAAAATCGTAATATGAAAATATCAGTGGGTAAAATAGTCTTCTCTACTTTTTAATGATTTTATTTGATTTTTATTTTCTATCAAAGATATAACCTCTCAAAGGTCTTCAATTTCTCATATAATGGTAACTAAAATAGAAAAACCTAACTATGATCTAAATCATGCAATAGATATTAGGTAATATCATAAGGATATATGAGTAAGTCCATTTAAAAATTAAAATCAAGATGAATATATTGTTTTTTACTTGGATTTTAAAACAAATAATATTGATAATATCAATCTGTCAAAACTTTATTCTCTTCACGAGGAACGTTTTTTGTCACTATTAAGAGGGATTAGATGATAGGATTTAGGGTTAGATTAGAGAGAATATAGACTAGTGTGAATCATG
>CM071718.1:38341044-38364712 GCA_036630335.1 Physaria fendleri | reverse complement strand
TGCCACAAAAAGATTCAAGACACCTAGAAAATCAGCTGAAGCATGAATAGCTAGAACAACACTAAAATGCTAAAACAAATATGAAACCAGAAAGGACAGACCAATTGGTCATAGCCCTTCAAACAAGATGATAGCTTTGCTGCTACCACCAAACAAAGTTTCAATTTTTTGTGTTTCGAAAACAAAATCCCCAAATCAAAAAAAAACACACAAACAAATAAAACCCTCAAAATTTGAAGCTCAAGCTAAACTCATAAACAAAAAAAAGATATCAGGTAACGAACCAGATTGCTATTACAGCGATCGAGATCCAAACACTTGATTGCAACGATTTCTTTAGTCGGAAGATAAATTGCACGATGAACAACAGCACTAGCACCATACCCAACTTCTTCCATAAGTTTATAATCTTTAGGGTTTACAGAAAAACCTTTCGTCTTCTTCTTACCACCACCACTATTACTCTCCATCTTCTTACGTCGTCTCCCACCCAAAATACTCCTAAAACCCATCAAATCCCTCTTCAGAATACAATTACAGAGAAAAAAAAAAATCGAATTCAATTACGAAAAAAAGACTAGATTTACTCTAGAACAAGACGAAGCCGAGACACCATTGATATTGTAACAAAAAAAAAAAAAACTAATTTTGGTTTTTTTTGTTTCTTCTATTTTTTTATTTTCAGCTGTAACTTTATCTTCCTATCCAAACAAAAAGAGTAACAGACACACGAAGAGAGATGAGCTGACATGGCAAGTATGGTAAATAATCTAAGACGATGACACGTGGCTCTAGTTTAAAAGATTACCTTTGACTTTGTTTGGAATAAGATTTGAATTTATTCTCTTTTTGTCAACAAATTTAGATTAAATATCAAAACCAAATTTATTATTCTTATTAGTATCGATAATACATATTAGAAATTTTATTGTGACGAGCGGGTGTAGCTCGGTTGGTAAGCACACCCCGCCCTGATCTCTAGGTCAGAGGTTCGAGTCCGAGCGGGTGTAGCTCGGTTGGTAAGCACACCCCGCCCTGATCTCTAGGTCAGAGGTTCGAGTCACGCCTGTGATATATTAATGTCACATTATAAATGGCTATAATGGATCTGGACCATTCCAATTTCTGTATGGACCTGAGGCCACAAAATTGTATTGCCAAAAAGAAAAAAAAAAAAAATTGATTATGGACCTGAGGCCACAAAATTGTATTGCCAAAAAGAAAAAAAAAAAAAATTGATTTTTCTAATCTAGCTTGGGAGATTATATGATTATCAAGAAATTTGTTTTGTATATACATATTAGAGATGATTTAGTAAAGAATCTTTGGTGGATACAGAACATACACAGCAAATCAAGTTTCATTTACAAATGAAAGACTATATTAGTTACAAAAAAGTTTAGATTAAATAAACAAATACAATTTTACTAAGATCATGAGCTTATATATTCTTCTCCCTTTATATGTTTTCTTCTGTCAGATAACAAATGGCTGATGTTATTTGCTTTTCAAGATCAGAGTTCTCTTTGGTTTTCTTAGTGTACATAGCTTCTTTATCCTAAAGCTTCTGTGCAATAGTAGCTCAGGTGATCTGATCTCTTGTTATAATTGCTCGCAACCAGTGAGTGATTTTAATTTCTGATGCAGCTGTAGATGAACACAAGAGGTGATTATGGTTTCTTGGTAAGTAACAAATTACTTATGTGGTTTCAGTTTCTAAAAGTAGAATGTTCTTCAGGTAAGGAATGTGAACTTACTTGGGTATGTTTTGAATTTTCTTCTTCAAGTTCTTCTGTCAACTCTCTTACCCTAAAGAAATTGAAGTTGAGAAATAATCAGAAAGACATACTATCACATTGATCTCTAATAAGAAACTCTCTTACCCTAAAGAAATTGAAGTTGAGAAATAATCAGAAAGACATACTATCACATTGATCTCTAATAAGAAAATGTTTGATTGATTGAAGAAGAGGAACAACCTAGCTCGAAGCTCGGATATCTTGGTAACTAGTAACCTTTCTCTCTCAGAAGCTGCAAGGTCAACAACCTGTGATCCAAAGACAAAAAAGCAAAGAATGTGAAGGGCTGAATTTTGAGACAGCATGTGAGATAATCACATTAGGTCTACTTACAGCTCCACTGCTGTCAGATCCTCGAGCCAAAGGCGACAATCTTCCATTTTGCGAACCTGTAACAGGGTTGAGAGTTAACAACTTGTTGCCATACTCCATGGTTATAATAAACAAAATGGATTGAAGTGTCTATCTTACTATCTGTTGCTTCAGCAGCATGCTGTAAGCTCTTCAGTAAGTTCATAATAAGATCCTGAAGTTATAGAGTTCCGTTAAGACAATACAAAACTGGAGGAGCTACTATCTCAAAGTGGTTATGTGTATATATTTCTTTTCTTACCTGCTGTATTGAATTTTGCTGGAACAGATATTGAAGCTGAGGCATAAGGTTATGTGTATATATTTCTTTTCTTACCTGCTGTATTGAATTTTGCTGGAACAGATATTGAAGCTGAGGCATAAGACTACTTGAATCCTTGATGGGCTGACCCATTGGAGGTTGCTGGAGAAAGAAGATTTGTTATGATAAGAAAACTATAAATTTTCCTGATATGAAGAACTCTTGGTGATAGCAAACTGACCATTTTAGAATCAAGTATCCAATTCCCAACACTGGCAGATTTTCTCAAGGGAGAGACCTTCAAGTTAAAGAGTAAATTAATCAGAGACAAAAAAAAAGTCGCGAAGATAGACAGGGGACTATACTTAAGTGGAACATCCTAGGTGAGTTTGGTCTGGTTAGTAACTGTCAATTAAAGATGAATGAGAATAGCAGGACAAATTATAACTCACCCTTGCAGGATCCAATTTTTCTGATGTTACTGAAAATCTTCCTTTGATTTGAACCACATTAGCCCTTGACTTGTCATCTAGAGAATCACGGATACAAAACGGAAAACCATGCTAAGTCAACTGCAGTAGAAGCAACCAAAAATACTAAGCTGCACGAAGATCGAAAATGCATTTCCTTACCTCCAGAAAATTTGCTAGGAGCTGAAAAACTGTTTTCTGAAGCACGATTTGGAAGATTCAAAGGACCACTAAAGCTGGGTGCCTCTGGGACCGATGGTTTCAGATACCGGTCACTCACAGACCTAGTAGTAGCAAATTTTAAGTTGTAGCATTTGAAAGTTGCAAAAGAAAGGAGAAGCTGATCTGAAGTTCAGAAAACTGTAATCTAATGATCTCTCAAACAACAAATAGCTAATGTCGAACCTTTCGTATTCGATGCCATGAGTCAGGAGTCTCACTGGCTTACCCTTGGCCTGTTGAATGCGATGCCCCGAATTTGGTGTCGCTTGCTCAACAGAAGACGCGGTTGAATTGAGAGTGACTTTTTCTTCACAGTTAGGTTCTACCACTTCATTATCAAAATCTTCTTCCTTTTCATTCATCTTTTCATCCCTTGCTGCAAAACTTCCGGTGCCATCCTACAAATAGAAACAAGATATGACATGCCATTGTGAAGTTTAAGAAGACCGAAAATGAAGAAAACTACAATAACCAACCAGCATTGAGTACCAACAAATGTGTTTCGTGCACGCTGCCTATATAAGCAAGCAGAGACACCAAAATCACCTAGCTTAATCTCTCCTGTGTTATCAAGAAGTATGTTTCCAGCCTAACATAAAAGATACAACTTAAGTTCTGAACGCATTTCATGGATCGCATATAAAGCCTTAACAAAAACCTTAACATCTCGATAGATATGTCCTTGTCTGTGAAGATAATCTAGAGCTTTAAGTGTTTCTTTCAAAATCGAACATATAGCTGACTCTTCAAACCCATCTGGATATGCAGCTTTCATAAGATGCAAACAAGAACCTTGTGCCATGAATGGCATGACGATCCAAAGATAATGATCAACAGCAAATGAACAAAACGACTTCATAACATTTGGATGGTCTATCAAAGTCATGGTTTGAGCCTCCCTCCTTATATCATCCTAGAACACCAAAACAATACATAAATCTAAAATTCAAAACACCTAGAAAATCAGCTGAAGCATGAACTAGAACAACACTAAAATGCCCTTCAATCAAGATGATAGCTTTGCTCCTACCACCAAAGAAAGTTTCAATTTTTGTGCCTCGAAATCAAAACCCCCAAATCAAAGAACACAAACAAACAACCCTCGAAGCTCAAGCTAAAAAAAACGAACCAGATTGGTATTACAACGATCGAGATCCAAACACTTAATTGCAACGATTTCTTTAGTCGGAAGATAAATTGCACGATAAACAACAGTACTAGCACCATATCCAACTTCTTCCATAAGTTTATAATCTTCAGGGTTTACAGAAAAACCTCTCGTTTTCTTCTTATCACCATTATTACTCTCCATCTTCTTCTTACGTCGTCTCCCACCCAAAACATCCCTAAAAACCATCAAATCCGTACTTCAGAATACAATTACAGACGGAAAAAAATCGAATTCAAGTACGAAAAATGAGAATAGAACTACTTTAGAACAAGACGAATCCGAGAGGCTCGAGACTCCATTGAAATCGTTAAAAAAAAACTAAATTTGGTTTTTTTTTTTGTTTCTTCTGTTTTTTTTGTTTACATTTTGGTTCGGCTGTAACTTTATTTCTTTCTTATCCAAGTTGACCTCCAGAAACACGACGACAGAGATAGACGGAGAAGCTCACGTGGCAAGTATGGTAATATCTAAGATGATGACACGTGGCTGTAGTTTAAAGATTAACGGTCAGCAGTAACTTAGCTAACGAGTGCATGAATAATCACTTTTTTTTGGTCAACGCACGAGTAATGACTTTGGTTGGATTTTGTCAACGAATTTTGATTAATATAAAAATAAATATTCATTAATTATTACAGATTTCTGTTATTAAATTTTCAGATATGAGTACTAAATTATGATAAAATTGTGTTATTCATTTTTATCTCCAACAATTTTAGGAAATATGTTTAGCTGAATCTCATTCTTTTTTTTTTTTTTTGCAACTCATAAATCTCATTCTTTTAAAACAGAAAAAAAAAAAGCTTCAATGACCAATTTGGTATTATTAATAAATTTCTTATTAACTTGTCAGATTTTTCTTAAATTTCTAAATAATTTCAGAGTGATTTGTTTGCAAAAAAAAAACATAAAATCTACAAAGAACAATCACAAAATCAAATTACAAAGCAAGTAAATTAGAAGAAACAAATCACAAAACCATATCTGTTCAAACGCAGGTATAGTCAAATTACATATAAAGTCCACAAAACCATATCTGTTCAAACGCAGGTATAGTCAAATTACATATAAAGTCATAATCATACGAAGAAGAAAACATTAAATCTGGCATATCCAATCATAAGTTCTGATAATTTTCATAGCATGACAATGCAATACCAGAAGATCCATAACAACGATTAATATAAACCAAAAGGAGGAGTCAAAAAAAAGAGGTTAAACGATGTTATCTGGGTGAGAATCAGCGGAGATAGCAAGAGGACGATTGTGTGATTCTTCGCTATCATCGTCTTCATCATCATCGAAGGTAGATAGATTAACGCAGGAACAACTTTCGAGAGAGGCGAAGAAGGCGGAAAGAACGGTGGCGCTAACCCAGCTCGCGGCTTGATCGATCTTTTCTATGGATGTTGTGCTTAGATTTGAGGAGGCAGAGGCTGTGGAATTGATGCTGTGGCTGTTTTCCATGGCGATTTGATTCGAATTCGAATCTCACACGATCAAGATCGTGATTAGGGATTTTGAATTTGAAGAGAAACGAATTTGGGGAATTTTTTCGTGATTAGGGATTTTGAATTTGAAGAGAAACGAATTTGGGGAATTTTTGTTTTTACGATGCAGAATATATATTTGTATTTGTAACTGAAATGTTAATTAAGGATAAATATATAAATGGATCGCTTATAAACATAAGCCGGCCCAAAAATTAACTGAAATGTTAATTAAGGATAAATATATAAATGGATCGCTTATAAACATAAGCCGGCCCAAAAATCCTGAATTTTAAAACCAAATCAAAAATATGGAATTAGAATCGACCCAATGAGTTCGTTTTCTCTCTCTTATCTCCTTCTTTATCCTTTAGAGAGAGTTGCGATTTTGTTTTTCCGGCGATTCCACTTTGATTTCGCCATCGTTTCCGCCGATCTGCCTTAGATCTTGGTTATTTTAAGGAGATTCGTGTGGCTTTAGCTTGGAGCACCGTGTTTCCTTAAGCGGTTGTCTCCCTCTGGTTTTGTCGGTGGGAGATTTCAGATCTGTTTAGAAAAAACTGTTCTTTCTCTCTTTTATTACAGATCTTTAATCTTCCTCACGACTTTGATTCCGTTCGGGTTTCCTTTTCCCGGTACGGCGTTTAGTCACTGCACATCGCATCGTTTTCATTAAGATGGATGTGTCGGTTCGAGTTTGGCGGTGGTTGTCTCCTCGAAACCGCCGCTCTTGTTTTCTTCCGGCTGATTCTCCCTGACGAGAAGGTTTCTCTCGTGTTAACGGTGGTGTAGAGCAGGTTGATTCGCAGATCGGTGACTCAAGATTTATCTTCGGTTTTCTTGTCCTCTCCGATGATTCCGTCCGGTGTGTCTACCTCACGGCTGATGTTGACGGGACGTCCTCAGCCACCTTCTCCGCCGTCTCCGAAGCTCGAAGCTTCCTTCCTCCGACGGGCTAAACTCCTCCGCGATGCAGCCGCCGTCAAAGCATCGAAACCCTAGCCGCCTCCAATCTTCCTTCGTCATAGGGTTTCTTCAATGGGCTTTTGGGCCTGTTTTCTTCTCTTAATTTAAATGTGGGCTTTTGGGCCTCTGTTTTTGTTTTATTATGTTTTTAATATGGGCCGAAGGCCTAGTTGTGTTTAGCTTCTGTTTTCTCCTTGTTTGGGCCCATTTGGGCCTTTCCCCTGTGTCCTGGGCTGAGCCCGTATTTCTAAACCTGTGTCCTGGGCTGAGCCCGTATTTCTAAATAAAACTGTCTCTTTAGTGAAAAAAAAAAAAAGAATCGACCCAATGAAAAACTTGAATAAGTCTTATACTCCTAAATCGCTAAAATCAGAAATTCAGAATCAAATAGAAACATTCACTACGTAGCAGGGATGGCATAAGCCGAATACTTGTGATCGGATCCTTAGCAAGATTGGAATTTTTTAAAGAATTGCGATAACTAAATAATGATGTGCTATATCGGTTAACCATAGATCCCCACCTAGAACACCAACCCTCACAACCCAAGGGAGGAGGAAACATAAACTAAGGTGGCTACCGCAGGGATAGAGATAACCGGGATCCTACTTTCCACCTGCTTTTGCGTTTTTTACCGGTTTGTTATTTAGTTTGATTTGACGGTAATACAAATTTAAATTTTGGTTCGATATTTGATATGTCGGAAACAAATACCCACCAAAAATTCTAAAGTTTGTGAATATGTTTTTTAGAAAACAAGTAATTAATAGTGAGACGGATATCGATCATTACCAAAATATACACCAAACAAACATTTTTATTTTTTTTTGTCAATGACACCAAACAAACATTATTTCAAGTTATTTCTTTAATAGCTACGACAATTCTATATTCTCTAATATCCGTAATTTCCATGTGGCAGTATCATAATAGATGTAATCATTCGTAAGATACGTCGAACAATATCGTTGAAGGTGATGTACCTAACTACCTACCACTTCAGCCACTAGTGTGTGAGTACAACGAACAATGATGAAGCATGTTTCGACCAATCTGATATCCAACAACACCAATAATATGCTTTTTTCTCTTCATATGCCAGATATTCGGAGAAAATTGATCATTATACCCTTCTATAATAAACGTTATTACGAAATTTGCCCTTACCGTCACTAAGAGCATCCAAATGCTAACATCTGCATCTACATCCAGATGTTGCATCCGGATGAGGAAACGAACGGGGCCGTAATCTTTCACTTAATGGACTATTTTAGTTTGAGTTGTATATTAAAAAAGAAAAAGTAATTAGTGAGTTAATCAAAGTATTTTGAACAAGATGACCGTTATAACCTCCAAGTTAAAACTTCATTACGAAAATACCCTTTACCTCTTTCACTGACTGAGTCATCTCCTTCTCCACTTGCACAGTTGGATCTCAATTCAAAACCAAATCCAAATCCGCCATTACTCTTTCTCTCTCTCGGAGATACATTCATGCCAGCAATGCCAGGTCTCGTATCAGTTAAAACACAAGCCGATGCGCCACCGTTACGTGTTGCGGTGCCAGAAACGCAACCTCTCTCAAACCCGCCACGAACTCCGATGAAGAAGACTCCTTCCTCTACACCATCTCGATCCAAACCATCACCAGGTAGATCCAGCGGCAAAAAGGATTCTCCGAGTATATCCTCAGCCGCTGTAGTTGATGTCGACGATCCGTCTCTAGATAATCCAGATCTCGGTCCTTTTCTTCTCAAATTAGCTCGTGACGCCATTGCTTCAGGTGAAGGTCCTAATAAAGCATTAGATTATGCGATTCGTGCTACTAAGTCGTTTGAGCGGTGTTGTGCCGCCGTTGCTCCACCTATTCCTGGCGGAAGCGATGGTGGACCTGTTCTTGATCTTGTTATGAGTCTTCACGTTCTCGCTGCTATTTACTGTAGTCTTGGAAGGTTTGATGAAGCAGTACCACCGCTTGAGCGAGCTATTCAAGTGCCTGACCCGACCCGTGGCCCTGACCACTCTCTCGCTGCGTTTTCTGGTCAAATGCAACTTGGTGATACATTGTCCATGCTTGGTCAGATCGATAGATCTATTGCTTGTTATGAGGAAGGTCTTAAGATTCAGATCCAGACTTTGGGCGATACGGATCCACGAGTTGGAGAAACTTGCAGGTTCTCTCAGTTAATTAATGGTTAAATTAAACTCTTTAGATACAGACAATCAATTTAGTATCAGTGTTTAGATTACGTTATCTGAAAGTTACTATTTTTGTTAGATCTAAGTTTTTACCAAGTGAATGTAAGTGAGATTTGTTTCTTCTCTTTATTGATTCTTCTGGTATGTATCTGCAAGCTCAAAGTTTAATTAGCTAGATTCATAATTTTAGGGTTTAGGATATTGCTGAACCAATTGAACAAGCCCCTGTGTCTGGATTGAGTGGTTTCTGAAGCCCCCTATAATTTCAGGTACTTGGCAGAAGCTTATGTTCAGGCAATGCAGTTCAATAAAGCAGAAGAGTTATGCAAGAAGACTTTAGAAATCCACCGTGCGCATAGTGAACCCGCTTCGCTGGAGGAGGCAGCTGATAGGAGGCTGATGGCAATCATCTGTGAGGCTAAAGGAGATTATGAAAACGCTCTGGAACACCTTGTCCTTGCCAGTATGGCCATGATTGCAGGCGGGCAAGAATCTGAGGTCGCATCAATTGATGTCAGCATTGGGAATATTTACATGTCGCTGTGCCGGTTTGATGAAGCTGTGTTCTCCTTTCAGAAGGCTCTCACTGTGTTTAAGTCCTCGAAAGGTGAGACTCATCCAACTGTCGCATCAGTGTTTGTTAGATTGGCTGAGCTTTACCATAGGACAGGGAAACTCCGTGAGTCCAAATCCTACTGTGAGAATGCTTTGAGAATATACAACAAACCAGTTCCTGGGACAACTGTGGAAGAGATTGCTGGTGGATTAACCGAGATTTCTGCGATTTATGAGTCTGTGGATGAACCTGAGGAAGCATTGAAGCTACTTCAGAAGTCGATGAAATTGCTCGAGGATAAGCCAGGACAGCAGAGCGCTGTTGCAGGTTAAATTTTATGTCAAAAACATGAATGTTCTTTTAGCTGCATATTTTCAATCTTCTCTAGAAGCTCCCTTTACATATGTTTGGCTTTGAATGTAAACACTTGCAGGGTTAGAGGCACGGATGGGTGTTATGTATTACACGTTGGGGAGGTATGAGGACGCAAGAAACACGTTTGAGAGCGCTGTGACAAAGCTCCGTGCAGCGGGTGAGAAATCTGCCTTCTTTGGAGTTGTATTAAACCAGATGGGACTAGCCTGTGTTCAATTGTTCAAGATAGATGAGGCGTGTGAGCTGTTTGAAGAAGCAAGAGGGATTCTTGAACAAGAACGTGGACCGTGCGATCAGGACACTCTCGGCGTTTACAGCAATCTGGCTGCTACCTACGACGCGATGGGAAGGTAATGTCTTAAAGAATACTATCTGACTTTACAATGATGATCTCTTTGTTCACCAAAACCAGATTTCGGGTTCAGTTTGGATGACTTTCTTTGTGATGACTATGATTTTCAGGATAGAGGATGCAATTGAGATATTAGAGCAGGTTCTGAAGCTGAGAGAGGAGAAGCTCGGGACAGCGAATCCGGATTTCGAGGACGAGAAGAAGCGTTTGGCTGAGCTTTTGAAGGAAGCAGGGCGATCGCGGAACTACAAAGCTAAGTCACTGCAGAATCTGATTGATCCAAACGCAAGACCACCCAAGAAAGAGTCTTCTGCTAAAAAATGGCCCAGCCTCGGTTTCAAGTTCTGAAGAAATATAATAACTATATATATAATAATCAATCCACATATATTTTATTATTGTTATTTTAAAATCTGATCTATTTTATGTATCATAAATCTGAGGTTGATGAGTTAATGTATAGTGTTATTATTTGAGTTTGTTGAAATACTACCGAAGTGGTGAGCTGTTTTGTTTAAGTCTCAGAATTTCTTTACTTTTTTCAATGAATGTTTATTTGTCCCTAATTTTTATTGTTGTAATTTTGCAATATTTTTGATCATGTCTTTTTATCACCATTAATTCAATCCGAAAACCAAATCGAAATTAGGAGAAAGAAAAAAATTAGACCAACCATTCAATAGCAATGTGAAGGAAAACAAAAAAAAACAGATCAGTATATGTTTTTCAAACTAGTAATAACACTATAAATCTATTAAGCCAATTTCCAATATGGAGTTTCCTTCATCATCAATGAACAACAACTTGTTGATCATCGATGAGCATCACTGAGCTGTGATGATGAACCATGTGCCACCTTCCATTTTCGAACTCAAATACATTGGTGATCAGGAATGGACCACCGTCAACGTTTAAGTATGCTTTCATTGTGACCCAAGCCATGTCTGCTTTTATCCGAGTGCGAACCGAGTGGACCTGAAAGTCAAATCCTTGTTCCCAGTTGAAACAAAGTTGCCAGCTTTGCATCACATCATTGTACCTGCAATTAGGCAGGGCAAAACATAGATGGTTCATAACTATATCACTCCCTCTTCTCTCAAACAATCCAGCCGTTTGAGGATGTAACTGTGTAGAATAGAATCAAACTATGGAATCACATTTCCCGTATTTACCCAGGATATGAATTATGCTAAAAGAATCCAAATTTCATTAAAGCTACTGTGGATATAACAGTGTTAACTATGCTATCCTACTTTTTTGGTCGGCTACCTATGTATCTTATTAATGCAATTTTTTTTTGCTTTGGCGTCTTTACTAACTCAAACAATGCGCTTAAGATCTTGTATCACTAGGAACTGCACAAGAACATGCTAGCTACACATTAGGATGACAGAACCAGAAACCAAAAGGTTATATTGAGAAGGTTATAAGCAAATCAAGGGGGTGAAATGTCAATTACCCGGAGAAGAGTTCGCCTGAGGCATGGATGCACTTCACATAGTCAGAGTTTAGCCATAATCGAGACATAGCTTGAAGAGCTCTGTCTCTGATGATGCTGAAGAATTCGGTATTCACACTGATAATTGCTCTAGTGGTTGCATAGTATGCTTTCCACCCATTTTCTGGGGTTATACCATCTTGTTCCACCGTAAAATCCTAGTAAAAGATGAGCAAAAAGTAATAAAAAGATGAAGCATTGACCAAAAGAGCGAAACAAAGTACCATCCATAAAAACACTCATGACTCCAGAAAATGCTAACAAAGAAAACATATCTTGAAGCACTCATCTAACACATAAAGTAAAGACGCAGATAAATCCTAACCATAGGCTAGGAATCAACCCATATACAAATGATTGAATACTCCTCTAAACTGCAGAAACATATATACTCACTCCTGCATGCCAATCACATTTCACTAGTCTCCTCAAAGCAAAGATCTTAAGGTGACCGCCTGAAACTTCTGTTAATCTCTTTTTCAGTAGAAGAACTCTAATTACGTAATCTAAAAATCTCTCATAATCCCAAGATTTGTAAAGAACAAAACCTAGTACATATTAAAAAGGAGTGAGTAGTGGGTCTAATTACCTTGTGATAAAGAGCTTTCCAAGCATTATCATCATTAGCAGCTTTCCTCATCAACGAATTAGTCATGGACAAGCGACAAAGACTGGGATAATCCAAGTAACTAAGCGCGTGGGTCGTAATTTCAGGAACCAACTGCTCCATCATGGAAACTCCCGGCTTATCCTCCGCCGCGTTCGCCACCGTAGAAGCCGTAACATCGGCTCTCTCTCCGCCACCCAGAGACGTACCACCGTTGGCCAGCGACGTCGACGGCATATGTTTGTACAGATCGCGCCGTTATGAGATGGAAAAGCGGGGCTTAAGCGATTGCGATAACTAGGAAAGGAGAAGTAGTTAGAAATGACAATTTCCACAGATAAGACATGAAAATTTGGTAAACAAACGTAAATAAAACCTGTAGAAGAAGCTTGAAAAGTGACGAACTTAGGGTTTGATGGTAATCTCTATCTTCTGACGAAACCCTAGAATTGAATCGGAAAATGAAATTGGCGAGATCATGAATGAGAGATTTACATGGGGCGGGCATTTGGGTATTCATTTGGGTTATTGGATAGAACCATTCTAAATATATATGGTAACTAGATTTATGTACTTATTAGATATTTAAATATTTTAAATTACCAAATGTATGTATTTTCTTTTTTTGATAAAAAATTAAATTTTTTGGTTCCTTTGCTTGCATTTAGATTTAGTTTTAGATTTGATGTTAAATATAGACTTTAATAAAATTTAGCTATTATTTCATGATTATTGATTTGGATGTAATTTAGTTCTATTTTCAGATTATTGAAATAGAACTCTGAAATAATTCAATACTAGATGATTTCTCACACCATGTGCGGCTTTACTTATTATAAAAAATATTTTTATAAATTTTAAAATTATTTATTATTTTAATTAGTTTAAATTAATCCATGTCTTACATAACCATATTACACCCATAAACTTTCATATCATAATTTCTACACACATACTTTGAGTTTCGTCCAAAACCCACACAGATCGTATCTAAAAACCGAATTCTCACACAGATCATATTTTGAAACTGAATTACCACACAAATCGTATCTTAAATCCCAAATTCCACACATACCATTTTTTTTTATCTGTGTGGAATCTCGAATTTAAGATATGATATGCGTGTTAACTCAGTTTGAAGATACGATCTGTGTGGGAAGTCGATTTTAACAAAAGATTTGTGTGGGTTTTAGATGACCTTTAAAATTTGTGTGTAATAATTGTGAATGAAAGTTTCTGGGGTAATATGGTAGTCGACCCAATATAATTATTCAAATAATTAAATCATAATGGCATATTCGTAAATAAGGTCTATGAGAGTGATTCTGACGACGACACCTAAGTTTTTTTTCTTCTCAATAATATATACGGGATTATGAATGTCTAGAATTTTTAAGTGTTTGTTAGTAGATATGTATTGATTTAAAATTCCATAAATATCTAGCAAATTAAGTAAAAATTCCAAAAAAGTATTTTTTATAATTTATAGCAAATTAAGTAAAAATTCCAAAAAAGTATTTTTTATAATTTATTTTTCAATTTTTCGTAATTAAACTAAATTTTATTAAAAAAATATTCTTCTAAAACTTAAAATTATTGATTGTTGTAATTAGTTTACAATTAATAAAATAATATTTGTAATGATGTTATTATAATTATTCAAATAATTAAATCATAATGGTATATTCGTAAATAAGGTCCGTGAGAGTGATTCTTTATAATTATTCAAATAATTAAATCATAATGGTATATTCGTAAATAAGGTCCGTGAGAGTGATTCTGGCGATGATACTACACTTTTTTACTTTTCAAATAATATATAGGAAATTTTAATTGCTACGATTTTAAAAGTTAACTTTTACATTTTGGATGTAACACAACCTAATACATCATAAGAAATATTATAAGAAAATCGATAGCTAACAATAGTAGAAGCATTAGTTAAAAGCGGTAATTAATAAAAATATTACAAAATATTTGTGAACTAAAAGTAATATAAAAATAAATTTAAAATACTAATGTGTACAAATTATTTTCACTAAAATATAATTTCTATTATTTAAGGTTATAGCTCTTAAATATTTTATGATTAATTATATTTTATTTTTCTTAACATTTAAATTATATTTGTGGGTTTTTTTTTAAGTTTGATTATCAATATTTTAGTTTATAATATAATAATAATAATAATAATAATAATAATAATAATAATAATAATAATAATAATAATAATAAAAATATGTTTTAATTGATTAAATATTTAAATGATTTGAACAGTTTGATTAGGAAAAAGAAATCAAACACAAAGTGAAAATCAAGACAAAATGTATATTTTCTATATCCTTACAAACATATTTAATAAAAAAAATTCTTGATTTGACATTCAACTCATTAGTTTAGAATGATATAACCCGTGAGCAAAAGTGAGAGTAATTTAGAAAAACACATATGTACAAGTTAAATAAATAAAACAAGATGGTGGACGTTTGAATTCTTAATAGTTTAAACACATATGCAGACACTTATCCAATCATGATATGCAGACCTGATGATATGAAACTAACCTATTACAGTAGTTTCACTCACATGTACGTTTATCAAAGGTGTCGCTATTGAAAATAGCCAGAAAATTTAAAAGTTAAAACTATTATTAGTGTTGAGATAATTTGTATTTTGTTGGGGTAAGCTTATTATGGGTGTATGATTGTGAGTCTAATAGGAAAGTGTATGTACATGAAATGATATGTGAGATGATGGCGTCGTGGATAGTGTCTAAAATACTATGGATAGAGAAAGATTCGTTGTGAAAACATATGTTGTTTTAAGCCAACTGTCTTACGTCTCGGATTAAAATACTATGGATAGAGAAAGATTCGTTGTGATGTTTTAAGCCAACTGTCTTACGTCTCGGATTAGACAACCGTGACAAAAAGATGCGATTAATAATTATAAGTAAAACATAAGCAAAAACTAAGGAAAAAAATATCAAAACTTAAGTAAAACATAAACAAAAACTAAGTAAAAAATAAGCAATATAAAAACAAAAATTAAGTAAAACGTAAACAAAAATTAAGTAAAAAATTGAAGTTTGAGTTTTCTAAAGAGATAAAAAGTTCGGAGATAAAAAGTTCGGATCAGTAAAACTTAATACAGCTTATACAGGATGTTCTATGCAGTCAACCCATTATATTTTATTTATAAGAAAAGCGGTAAGCACAGATAAAAACACATCATCTTACGATGTTCAGTCTAACGATCTCCCAATTGAGGTATCTCCGCAATTAATATATTGTGAGAAAATGCATTGATTGAATATAAATAAAATGCTAGGATAATTAAAATTTAAATAAAATGTTCTATGCAGTCAACTAATTATATTTTAACATTTTCAATTATAAAAAAAAATACGGTGAGAGTGGATTAAACATGCGATTTCTAATCTTCGTTCTATTGCTTTCCCAACCAATTTATCCTCGAAGTTGGTTTTTTAATGAAGAAATACATTAATTGAAGTGTGGATTAATTTGGATGAGAAAAATTTAAGTGAAAAGAGGTTTTATGCAATTAACCTATGTTTTTTTTTGTCAAGAGCAATTAACCCATGATATTTTACATTTTTAATTATAAAAAATGCGGTGAGCGTGGATCGAACACGCGACTTTCAGATCTTCAGTCTGACGCTCTCCCAACTAAACTATCCCCGCAATTGTTATATTATAAGAAAATACTCTCCCAAAGCTATCCCGCAATTGCTATATTATAAAAAACTACATTGATTGAATTTTGAATTTATTGAGAGATAAAAAAAAATTGGATATATAAAATGTAAGTGAAAATTATACAAGATGTTATACACAGTCAACCCATTATATTTTTACATTTTTTTAATTATAAAAATACGATGAACATGTATTGAAAACGGGAAAAATGTCAAATAATGCATGTACTCTCAAATTTACCCAAAACTAAATGCATGTACTCTCAAATTTACCCAAAACTAAACACGTACTTTATCGGGTCCAAAATAAAACAAGATACTTTCAAATTTGATCCGAAATTAGATATGGCGTTAAGTCACTTAATGGAAAAAAAAAAAAGGAGTTAGTTAACAGATGACA
Organism: Physaria fendleri; assembly: GCA_036630335.1. NCBI lineage: Eukaryota > Viridiplantae > Streptophyta > Magnoliopsida > Brassicales > Brassicaceae > Physaria > Physaria fendleri. Next base: position 38,348,276 of record CM071718.1, on the reverse strand, counting down.
TGGCGAGATGGATCAATCAGAACAGTCCACGTGGATGATGACATGTCACATGGCAGAGACTTGAAAAATCTTATAAATTAAAAAGCGCAAAGGTGGGTTCGAACCCGCAACCTCACGCACAAATCAAAGAAGACGCAACCATTACGCCACAGAGACTTCTCGTAATTAATCCATAAACACAACTATATATCTCTTACTTAATAATAATAATAATAATAATAATAATAATAATAATAATAATAATAATAATAATAATAATAATAATATAATTAATAATAATTGTATTTCTAAAAAATGGTAATTATAAAATGATAAAATATATCAACTATACATAAATATTTATAAAATTATAATACTAGTATTATTTATTTTAATACTTTTTTTTGCAGTTTTTAAAGAGTCCAGGGATGGACATGCTCTAAGAGAGTGAGCATCTTTTATTAAGGGCATGGGAGGTGTTGATCCTCTCTTTGAGTTTAACCAAGGGTCACGCCTGTTTTATCATGCGTCACAGAGATGCTTTCAAGAGTGAGAAACAAATTTACAAAAATATTGATCGACTCATGGAGTTGTTGATGGGTACAGTGGTTGATAGTGGAATTCAACATTTGGAAGTTATTAACTACCCTGTTGCTTGCACACATGTTTCTTCTATATATCCTCTTTGTTGCAGATATTATTTCTCGAGTCAGAACATTTACAATTGCAAGACATTAGTCTCTTTGAGGCTTGTAAATTGTTGAGTTAAAATATCCAGAGTGCGATGTTTCCCTTCCCTTTCTCAAGATCATGAAACTAGCACAAGTTTGCTACGATAAAGATGGTGCTTTGATCGTGGAGAAGCTCATCTCAGGATGTCCTGTTCTTGAAGATCTTAAACTGTTTGTACCGTTTGATTTTATTGGAGAAGAAAGTTGTGCTATTTCTACGTGTGAGTTCTTATACTCTGAAAAGATGTCTTTTAGGATTTTCCAAGAGTCGAGCTTTTACGGTTGAGATTGATGCTCCACAACTCAAGGTTTTGGGTTTAATACATGGTCTTTTTTGGAGGACTTGCAAATAAATTCTCCAACCATCAACTCTATCTGTTTCCTCACTTAAGCATCATACTTGGTGAATCAACTGAAAAATTCTTGTAATTTGGTGTGTCACTCACAACAATAACAAGTTAAGTTAAATGAAAATGAAAAAGAAAAAGCTCCTCTCTTACCTAATCTATCTAGTAATAATAACAAAGGCCATATATGATGAGTTTTTATTTTAAACCAATCCAGACATATAATCTATCTAGTAATAATAACAAAGGCCATATATGATGAGTTTTTATTTTAAACCAATCCAGACATAAACATCATAGGGAGATTATGGAGTTTTAAGCATCCACACATAAACATCAAAGAGAGTTAATAATTGACAAACAAGAGAAAGAAAGAAAGGTTGCAAGCAAAAAACACCAAAGAGCTTAGTTTTATCCTAAGAGATCAGATGGTTCTCAGGTTCACTCCATAATCTCAGTTTCACTCCACGTTTGTGGAAAATGCGCTTTTTCATATAGTAAACATCCTGAACAACTAGGTTGTGGTGTCCCATGAAACAAGACCCATTAAGTTTTTGAACCTTCTCTGCTGCATCTTCTCCTTCAAGAGTGACATGTGCTGAGCTGTTAAAAAAATGAACAAATTTTGTTTTCTTTAATAATACCTTTGACAGTAAAAAAATTAATAGGAGGATGAAGAAGAAGAAGACACAAACCCGTCTCCGTAAACGAAGATTCTAAGGACCTCCCCACATGAAGACAAAAAATTAATTATACGACGCTGGATAACCAACTCATCAAGCGAAGCATCAAATCCTTTAACAGTTAGGACAAGGGTGCTACAAAACAATTGGATTGATTCAAGGAGATTATTATTGATTATGTATAATAGATACAAATTTCAACAAAAAAAAAAAAAAAAAAGTTAACCTTGGAAAAGGATAAGCTATAATAAAAAAAAAAAAAAAAAAGAAAAGTTTACCTTGGAAAGGGATAAGCTATAATGTTTAGAGTAGATCCTTCAATATCAGTGCCATTAAGCTGAAGAGCATTCTCTACTGCGCCTTCTCCAACAATATAGATAAGAGAATACTTATTCAGAATTTCAGTACCACTACTAGCATGAGGTATTTTGTCAACATAAATATCAGTAATCCTTCCACATTGAGAGAAACGACTTATAAAAACTTTCTTCAAAACATCATCAGGAAGACTTGTGTCATATCCGCTTACAATTATCCTCCCAACCTCACTACAATAATATTGAATATATGAGATATATATATATATATATATATAATCAGTATTGATGATCTATTTTTACCGGCATCCTGGACGGACAAGTCCACGATGATTAATTTCCCCAAGCTTTAACATCTCCTAAGGTACAAAAATATCTAATCAGAATTTCTGATAATCAAAACCATAAGGATAGAACCAAAAAAAATAAAAAAATAAAAATTACCCTTTCAATAGATTCGTCCATGAAGAACGGCTTCCAAGCGGAGACAGCTTCTTCTCTTTTTTTTCTTTTTTCACATTTCTCCTAAGGTACAAAAGATCTAATCAGAATTTCTACTACTTAAAAACACAACAGATAAACATAAGCATACCACACAAAAGAAAAAAAAAAAATCTAATCAGAATTTCTACTACTTAAAAACACAACAGATAAACATAAGCATACCACACAAAAGAAAAAATTTACCTTTTCACCAGATTCGTCCATGGGAAGCGCAGGGCCGGAACGGCAATTTTGGAGGCCTAAAGCGGTTTTAAAAAATGTGGCTCCTAAAACATCTTATGAAAAAATAACTTTAATATGAATCCGTCGTCAATATAAGGGGATGTAAAATATTTTAGGACATTATAAACACCCTACTTACAATATATGAGAAACAACAAATTAAAATCTATATATTTAGTAATTCAAATAATAAAAACAACAAATTAAAATCTATATATTTAGTAATTCAAATAATAATTATAATCGAAAAAAACTATGAGAATATTTACAATAGAAAACCTTTAAACAATATATAAAATATATAAATGAAAACGTTAATTATAAACTAGATATAAACTTTCAACTATTGTAACAAAGTATACAATGATTTATAAATCATGAGAATAATAATTTTAGTATTTGTTCCATAAAATAATTCTAACAAACTATTACAAATAAACAAAATATATTTTTATGAAATATGGTAAGGTTNCAAAAAAAAAAAAAAAAAGCACATCATCCCAATAGATTATTAAGAAGGAAAAAGCACATGGTCCAGCAAGACTCGAATTGGGGAGCTTTTATGGTAATTGTGAAGAGACTTACCACCTGACCAAACCAATACTTCTTGAAATGTGACCCTTAAATTTTGATTATATTGTGAGGCCTAAAGCAAGTGCTTCACTTGCTTTACCATGGGACCGGGCCTGGGGAAGCGGCTTGCTAGTTTTCCAGGAGGCCATAACTGCTCCCTTTTTTCTTTTCTTTTTTAAGGTCTGAAGGAAGAAAGAAGAAAAGTATTTATACAAGTTTTTTATCTTTTTTTTTTTTTTATCTAATCAGAATTTCTACTACTTAAAAACACAACAGATAAACATAAGCATACCACACAAAAGAAAAATTTACCTTTTCACCAGATTCGTCCATGGGAAGCGGCTTGCTAGTTTTTTTTTTTGAATGAAGGTTAAAATTTATTCAAAAAACTGTTTTTTACATCCTTGTTTTTTTTACTACAGAGAACTTATTTTTCGTTTAAACAACTCCACTTAAACTCCTTTTTTACTCCTTCCTTTTTAAGCTTCTTTTGGTTACTTCTACTTTCACCATGAAATCCCAAGTGTAAACTTCTTCTTCCTCCAACTTATTCAAAACTTAGCCAAACAATCATTGTGTTTGCATTCAACTCTTCTCTTCCTGCAATAATTCTGTTTTTAACATCTCTTCTAATCATCATTGCAAGTGCTCCTGGATTCTTCTCCTTACTTCCATGCATTCTCCTGTTTCTCTCCAACCAAATATTGTATATCGTGGATTGCAATACATATCTATATAAAAACCCCTTTGTTTTATCCTTTTCATATCTCTTCCACCTTGTATGCAACTCCTCCCAATCCGTTGTAAAACTTCTGCCCATAAACTTTCTCATCAGAATGTCCCAGATTCTAGTAGAGTACGGACAGTTTAAGAACAAATGATTCTTCGTTTCTTCTTCTACTTTACAGAACCCACAAGATGAATTTATCTTATTGTTCCATTTCTTCTGTTTGTCTTTTGTTGTCAGTTTCCCCAAACAAGCAAGCCAATGAATAAATGATTGTTTAGGAGTTGCTTCCTTGAACCAAACACTTTTCCCCCATTCCACCTTCTCCTTGATCTGTCGTACTTCTCTCCATGTACTTTTCGTACTGAATTTATCTCCATAATGATCAGCCGAGTGTTTCCAAAGATGAATATCCTTCCCATCAATTGATAATCTATCCCTCAAATTCACTATTTCCTCCTGTATTTCCCGGTATTCTCCGTTTCTATGTCTTCTTCTTCTTATTCTATAACAAGCTTCTAGCACATTTGCATTTTGATTTTTTCCCGGTATTCTCCGTTTCTATGTCTTCTTCTTCTTATTCTATAACAAGCTTCTAGCACATTTGCATTTTGATTTACTCCAAGTTCTATTGTCCCCCTCGCTCCATGTCTATCATATAACCTTCCCTTACTACTCCAATGATCATACCAGAAATTTGTATGTAATCCCGAAACTACCTCCATTTTGTGAAAGCTCTTAGCTATATCTCTACACTTCAGCAGCTTTTTGAATATCCAGGACCCAGCATTTTCTTAGCTATATCTCTACACTTCAGCAGCTTTTTGAATATCCAGGACCCAGCATTTGTTTTCTCATAGTTCCAGAATGATTTCCCTTTCAATAAATGGTTTTTAACCCAATCTGCCCATAGAGAGTCTTCACTAGATAAAAGCCTCCATATAACCTTTAACAGATGTACTTTCCCAGAATCCTTCAAAGATCGAAATCCCAACCCTCCCTCATCCTTTGGATAGCATAACTTACTCCATGTTATCCTTGTTTTCCTTGTGTTTAGATTAGGACCATCCCACAAAAATGCAGCACATAAGGTTTGTATTTCCTTTAGACATTCTGACGGAAGGGGAAATATGGCTTGCCAGAAGTTCATCAAACTCATTATCACAGATGCAATTAACATAGCTCTCCCCGCGTATGATAAAAACCTCATATTTTAACATAGCTCTCCCCGCGTATGATAAAAACCTCATATTCCACGATACAAACCTAGTTCTTATGCGTTCAACTAGAGGTAGATAATCATCTCGCACCATACGCTTAGTAAGTAAAGGTAGTCCTAAATACCTGACTGGAAGATTGCCCTCAGCAAATGGGAATGTAGATGTGATCTCCTGTTTTAATGTGTCAGTAAATCCAGCAACATATAAAGTACTTTTTTCCATGCTAGCCTGTAAACCCGAGATTCCTTCGAATTCCTTAAGAACCTTCACTACTCCTTCTAGAGATTCCTTCCTTCCATCAATAAAAACTAACAAATCATCTGCAAAGCACAAATGAGTTAGGTGTATTTCCTCACATCTAGGATGATATCCAATCTGATTCTTGATTGCAGCTTCATCAATCATCTTGGATAATACATTCATACAAATAACGAAAAGAAATGGGGAGAGAGAGCATCCCTGTCTTAAGCCCCTTGAACTTTCAAAAAACCCTGTCAATTCTCCATTAATTTGTACAGAGAAGGATGCCGTGGAGATGCATTTACCAATCCAGGTTATAAATTTCCCTGGAAAGTTCATCACTTCAAGAAGCTTTAAGAGAAAAGACCATTGTACCGAGTCGAAAGCTTTGGCTACATCAATCTTCATCATACATCTAGGAGAGACAGTCTCCTTATGATAATCTTTGAGGATTTCCGAAGCCAACAGAACATTTTCAATTAGTAATCTTTGCTTGACAAAAGCTGTTTGGTTTTTCACTATCATATTTGGCAATAACATCTTCAATCTACTTGCCAAAATACGAGATATCACCTTGTATATTGTATTGCAGCATGATATGGGTCGATAATCTTTCATTGTATCCACTTTCTCTTTTTTGGGGATCAATGCTAAGATAGTAGAATTAATACCCTTTGGCATAAACCCCGTCTCGAAAAAAGATTTCACCGCTACTACAAAATCATGGCCAATAACACTCCAAGTAGCTTTGAAGAACTCAGAAGTAAAACCGTCTGGTCCCGGACTTTTGTCGTTTGGCATAGAGAACAATGTTTTCTTAATTTCCTCAGCACTAACTTCACGAATCAGATCCTCCTGTTCCTCCAAAGAACATCTAAACTCAACTAGATCCGTTAGTTCATGCACTTCACAGCCTTTGTAGTTTTCAGGAATCAAATTCAAGAATTGCTGAAAATGGTTTACGGCTATCTCCTTTACCTCATTTATATTTTGTAGTTTTCAGGAATCAAATTCAAGAATTGCTGAAAATGGTTTACGGCTATCTCCTTTACCTCATTTATATTCTCCACAATTACTCCCCTTCCATCTTTAATTTCTGTGATAGAATTTTTATTTCTTCTAGCTGCAAGAGAGTGATGAAAGAATGCATTGTTTCTGTCCCCCGTTTTTAACCAGTGAATCTTTGACCTCTGCTTTAAAAATTTTTCTTCTATACTAGATACCCTTTCCCATCTTAAAGCGGCTTGCTAGTTTTCCAGGAGGCCATAACTGCTTTCTTTTTTTTTTTTCTTCTATACTAGATACCCTTTCCCATCTTAAAGCGGCTTGCTAGTTTTCCAGGAGGCCATAACTGCTTTCTTTTTTTATTTTTTTTCTTAGGTCTGAAGGAAGAAAGAAGAAAAGTATTTATACAAGTTTTTATCCTTTTTTTCTTTTTTAGGGCATCATTTATTTTCGGACCTGGACCAAGCCCATACAATTTCTAACTAAATCTTGCAGTCTTATGTTGATTTGGAATTTGAACATGAGCTCATACTTGAGCAATGGGAGACCATGAGGTCAAGAGAGACGTTTTCTGATGTAAAATCTTCATCTATTGGATCAATCCTCACATCATGTGCAACAATTTATCCAAGAGTCGACGATCATCACAAAGAGACATCAAAACCACATACATAGTTCTCGTCA
>CM071718.1:38213230-38231294 GCA_036630335.1 Physaria fendleri | reverse complement strand
TCATGTAGGTAGAGATTTTAGTAATTATTTTCCAACAGAAATGCTTTAGTTTGGACGCTTTCTTTATACGCCATATATGATTCTTAATATTGAGATCTCCAGGAGGTGGTAAATCTGGTGGTGTTGGGTGGAGATGAGTTTTTAACCAATATCCTGATTTTACCGTATATACCCCATTCTTGTTGTAGTGCCATCCCAAGTAGTCCATTGTAGATCTAGGCGAAATCTTGATTTGTCTGATAATATCAATATCTGCTGGAGCAATACATTCTTGTAGCTTGTTGTGATCCCAGTCTATACCCTGTTGATTAATCAAATCATTTACCATTAAATTGTCGATTGTTTGGTTTAACCTCTGTGGTTGTCTTGGTGGGTTGGTAGGTAACCAAGGATCCAGCCATGCTTGTGTTGTTAGGCCCTGTCCAATATTGATTCGTAGACCCTTCTTCAACAATTCTAAACCATGAAGCAAAAACTTCCAAATATAAGAAGCTTTGTTCCCTTGCCGAGCATTGAGAATATTTGTTTCTGCAAAATATTGTTGTAATATTCGCCATACTTGTTTTGCCAGTAAGGCCTGATTAAAATCCTCAAGATCTTGAAATTTTAATCCACCTTCTTTTTTTGGTAGACTTAAACGTTTCCAAGCAAACCAATGCATTTTGTGATTATCTTCTGTTGAACCCCACCAATACTTGGCTAGTTCCCTTTCCATATCTTCACAAAAACCTTTTGGAAGTCTAAAAGGATTCATTATGTACATCGGCATAGACATAGCAACCGATTTTAGAAAATTTCTTTACCACTCGGGGATAAAAATTTCTTGTTCCATCCTTGAGTGCGTTCCTTGAATTTTTCTAACACGTATTGGAAAGTCTCTGCTTTTTTACTTAGAAAACTTACCCAAATATTTACCATGTCCACCGGAATTGTAGATACCCAAATAATTCCTGATTTGACGTTGTCGGTCAGGGTGAACCCTTTTTCTAAACTTGATCGATGATTTCCTGAGATTGATTGATTGTCCTGATCCTTCTTCATATTGGTTGAATATTCTTCTGAGATGTCTTGTCGTTTGAAGATTAGCCAGATAGAATAATAAAGAGTCATCTGCGAATAGAAGGTGAGAGATTCCTGGACCTCTATTACCAATTCTCATTGGTGGTATATTACGATTCAATTCCGCCCGCGCCATCTGGTGGGATAACACTTCTGCACAGAGAATGAAGAGATAAGGTGAAAGAGGGTCACCTTGCCGCATACCTCTTATCGGCTGAATATGCCCAGTGGGATACCCGTTAATCAATACCGAGACACATTCCATTATCCAGCGAATCCAAAGATCCCCAAATCCCATTTCTCGCACTGTTCGCTCCAAAAAACCCCATTCTAACCGATCATATGCTTTCGTAATATCTGTTTTTACTGCCATATAGGACTTCGATTGACGCTTTCTGACCTTGAGAGCATGGAACATCTCATGAGCAATAATAATATTGTCTTGTATCATTCTACCAGGAATGAAGGCCGCTTGATTCTGAGAAATGAGGCCCCCAGGTGATTTTTAAGTATATTAACCATAATTTTCGATCTAATCTTATAATGGACGTTGCAAAGAGCTATAGGCCTGTAGTCGGACATTGTAGAAGCAAGAGCAGTTTTAGGGAGTAGACACAGATTGGTATGGTTCATCTTTTCCGGCATAACACCCGTCACGAAAAACTATTTAATTTCCTTAAAGACGTCTGGCCCAATATCATCCCAAAATGATTGGTAAAAATCAGCAGAAAATCCATCCGGACCCGGTGGTTTAGAAGCACCAATATTAAACACAGCCGAGGTAACTTCTCCATGGAGAGAGGGCGAATAAGGTCCGATTTTACTTCTTGAGAGACTCTCCGGGTAAAGTCTGAGAAGAGATTATGCACAACTGTTTCCCTGCCTGGGGAGCTTGTATATTGTTGTTCGAAAAACGTTGTTGCAACATTTTCAATTCGAATGTAGCCTCTGTGCATAACCCCATTAGCGTCTGTCACAACTATGATTCGATTTCTGATATTTATTTGTTTAGTGACATTATGGATATACTTTGTGTTCCGGTCTCCATGTTTCAGCCAAGTATTGCGACTTCGCATTTTCCAAAATATTTCTTCATCCTCGTTGACCAATCCATGAGTAGCGATTGCCAGTTGATTTAATATCGGAAAGTTAGCAAGTGCGAACCATTCTTTTCAAATCACGAAACGAATTAAATGATCTAATTCTTCCCCCTATTTTTCTGATCGATCTAGAATTTCGTTATAATCCCCAATAATTAACCATGGTGAATTATTCCGCTGAATTTGTATTCTTTCAAGCTCCTCCTAAAGATGGTTTCTAAAACTTGGATTTGGATGTCCATAAATAAACAAAAAATAATAACCAAACCCATCATATTGAATAAAACCATCAACCAAATTCGGAGACATAGAAAGAACATTAAACACAACAGAAGCATTCCAATAAACTACTAAACCTCCACTAAGACCTATAGGAGGAACATAAACATAATTTAAATAACCTAGTTGACAACCTATATCACGAATATAGTCATCTTTTTGTTTAGTTTCAGAGAGGCAGATTACGTCCGGGAGAAACTTACGCTGAATCTCCTTTACGCGTCGAACCATCAAGTCTGTACCCAACCCTTCACAGTTCAACAGGTTATCCTCATTTGACATCTGGTGGTATCGGGGCCACCGTGCCTCTGCACTGGTTTGGTTCTATTTGGGATGAATCACTCCCATGTTCTGCGATATCATCATTTATTCGAATTCAAACTGATCTTAAGCTGCCCACATCCTCATCATATCGTTGCCTTTTTCCAAGAATCTCCTTAGTCACGGCTTCTAGAATCGGGCCAGAAAATGAGTCTTCCACATGTCCATTAGTTTCTTCATCGGCTTCTAAGAATGCTAGCTCCACATCGTACATCTTGTCTAACACCTCATGAACACAATTACCTCTTGTCGCTATACACAAAGAATTTATGCACTCTTCAACTCTTTTAGTGCAATCTACTGTCCATACTTTCCTGTAAAGAAAGAGTTTATGCTCAAATCGGTTAGCAGATGGGATAGCCAAACGAATGACATCCGCAAGATATTCTTCATCTTTGGTGGCATGAGTTAGAGTTTTTGTTGATGTTGGATCACATGAGCTAATAAGCTTTAATAATTGTTCTGTATGGGCAATAGGGCTAAGAGTAGCATCGTCATCAATAGTTGAGCCATGTCCCGGATGGTAATGTGATATAGTCTGCATCCTCTATTGAAGTTACTTAAGGCGATCGTTGTCGGATGGTAATGTGATATAGTCTGCATCCTCTATTGAAGTTACTTAAGGCGATCGTTGTAGTGATCACCGACTATTGGCTCCACTACTGCGTCTTCCGCCACGACGAGAGGTGTTATCAGATCAGAATTGTCATCATCATCATCATGACGAGGATTCTCATTATCTACATTGTCTTCTTCCGCATCACTGGAGAGGTCAATGAGATTAGCGTTCATCGGTATACCTCTGTAATGTCCTCTCCTAGCCCAAGCTCGAGTGTGAGGCCGAATAAAGTTCCTAGATCTACGCATGTTAAACGCCTCCTGGCTCGGGGGATGATTGCTCATTCTTGCTATCATCCGAGCCGGTGATATAGTATAGTATACTCTCCGACCTGTGTTGGATTGTGTAGAAACCGGTTGCACTCCATTGTTTAAATCTGGTCCTGTCTCCAATTCTCCAGCGCAGCAGGTATTAGAAGTTCTCTATCTCAATTTCCTTCATCAGACAGGACACTACAATCCATTGTATTCAAACTCTGATTTGCCGTGTGATTATGATCCTCTGTTTCTGTATCTGCTTCAATGTCTGAAGATAACTCTTCCTCTGATTGAACTTGGTGATATTCGTACATAGCATCTATTTCAACTTCATTTTCTCGAGTAGAGTCCTGAATCTTTGAACCTAAGATTACAGACCCGACCATAGTTTCCGAGATAACTCGCACTTGACCATCTTCATTGATCTCCAGCGGTGTGAAATTGGGATAGATCGAAATCAGAGGACTACGAGTTGGTGAGACCGAGTCCTCTCTGTGTGCTCCATCATAACTCGTTTCCAAAGCCATGTAGTCTTATTGGTCATCATTCTCCTCATTCTCAGTTGGATCTTCTTCCACTTCAGTGTCTGCCTCATCTTCATTCTCTTCTTCAATTATCGGAAGATGTTCAGTCTCATAGTTTCCAACAAGAGATCTTTCATCTATCTCAATGATTCTCTCGACTGATAATCCTCTAACAGAAGAGCTTCCTGCGGTCGTTTTGCAAAACCACCCGATCCCGACCCAACTATGCGTTTCCCACTCGCATTCTCTATTAACTTCGTCGCTTCAATATCTGTGAGTTCTCTCTGCGTTGTACTTTGCAAATTATTATCCGGGTTTTGTGCAGCCCCAATGTCTGGTTCTTCTTCATCACCATTATCATCCTCATCTCCTGCATCATTAATTTCCAAACACTAACCCGTATCATGTGTTAATAATCCACATATAGTGCAAAATTTCTTCAATTTTTCATAGCGAAACGTCAGGATACAATCAACACCAGCGACTTGAAATTTTTCTGAAATTTCAGTGGTTCATTTACATTCCAGTTTAGACGAATCCTAACATAATCTGATCGCATTGCCGTATTTTCGTCAAACTCAACCTCCATTACCGTTCCCAATCGTTCTGCCATGTTGTTCACATTCAGGGAATTAAGAGAGTGAAACGGTATCCCATGAACATGAACCCAGAGCAGTAACAGATAAAGATTTTGAGACACAAACTCCTGAGTCCATTTTTGTAACACCACCATCCGCTCATGAAAGGACCATGGTTCTTTTCTTAAAACATCATCAATGGCTTCTGAATTAGGGAAGAGAAATTGGAAGTTCCTTGCAGATCACATCCAAAAACATAATCTCTGAAACCCCACATCCGCGGAAAAGTAGAGAGCATAGTGCCTATGTGTTGTTTTCGTGGCATCAAAACTCGCCCCATCATGATGTGTTTGGTTGTCTCAACTTCCATGGCGGCAGGGACTGCATCAATAACTTCAACATCATCATCAAGCCCAAGAGTCAGATTCTGCATTCCACGTCGTATCTTTGGATTTGCCATCTTATGTCTTGTCGTTTTGAATTCATAGTGTAGCAGATTCAAGAGGAACAAGTAAAAGTGGAAAATCACTGCGTTGATACGTTTTTGTGAACAAAACGGTTGAAGACAAAGACAGTTTGTGGCTACTATTTTAGAAGGCAAACACCCATAACGTCTAACCACAATAGAGATCATGGGGAAGAGGGAATCTAGAAATTTTCGAAATTGAATTCCATCATTTACTAAAATTAGCAATAGAAAGTGGAATTTTTTTTTTAAGAATCGCATTCGTTGACCAAAAAAAAAGTTGACCAAAAAAATAAAAAAGAATCGCCTTCAAAGGGAGGAGATAGAAGAGAGCGGTTTTCTTTTTTTTTTTCTTAAAAACTATATATTTTGTTTTTGTTTTTTTTTTTTGTTTTTTTTTTTGATAGAAGAGAGCGGTTTTCTTTTTTTTTTTCTTAAAAACTATATATTTTGTTTTTGTTTTTTTTTTTTGCAACTCAAAGTCTTGTAATATACATAATATTATTATTTATTATTTTTTAAAAAATTAGACCCTTAAAATTCAGAGAGATCGTAGACAAATCTCTAATAAAAAAACCACTAACAAATCGGGCCGGTCCTGCCTTATCCGTTATCTTTGGATGACGAAAAAGATAAAAATTAAAAGAAAGAAGAAGTAAGCAATTATTAGTTTTAGAGAGCTTTACCTATTTTGCTTTGCTTTGATTCTGTAGACAACAGTGGAGTCATGATTTTTCTTTTTTTTTCCATTATTATTATTATTATTTTTTATATATATAAATTGGATTTTGTTTGTGGTCACTAAGTGATAAGATGTAATGTCTTCCTGACCAAAAAAAAAAAAAATAAGTGACAAGATGTAATGTGTTTTTGGCTTTGTTTATTTCCTTGATCATACATTAGATATATACGTTTGATTTATATTCTTTAGACAGTTATTTTTTTTTTATTGAATTTCTTAATGAATACTAAAATATATCATTTAAGTGAACGTGAAACTGAGAGAAGAAAAAAAGTTAATCTCATAACAGAAGTTAAATTTGAATTTGGTATTACTTAAAGTAATATGGAAAGTTTATGGCTATAATGGCTAAATTTTTTAAAGTCGGACATTTTAGTGACCTTTTTTATATTTAATAGAAGGTCAAAATAAAACGATTGTATACTGTATAAGTATTACTATAATATTCAATTAAGTAACTGATCACAAAAATTCAATTTTATTTTTCTATGAAAGAGAGTTAAAAGAACCAGATGTGAAGACGTGGAGTGAAATTCGAAATTAATGAAAATGGATGAAGACCGCCATAAACCGGGTAAAGAGAGAAGAAGAGAACATGACCGGATAATTTATAGTAAAACCGGGAATACAACAGTTTTTTACAAACAGAAACAGAACAGAAGCCCACTCCTTTGCCAGCTTCTCGTTGCTGCTTCCACTAAGTAATTAACCTTTAAGCCTCTCTTTCGTTTGAAGGGCAAAGGTATTACATAGTGAAAGGAGCAAAAAGAAGCTTAGAGCAAAGCCAAAAAAGGGCTTTTCCCCTCTATATCTATTACCCCTAATTGCTTCCTAGACACACACACACACACACACAACACACACACACACACACACAATTTTACTTAATTATATTGTTCGAGATATCGTACCCGTAAAAGATAAACCCTCTTAGTTTATGGTTTTCGGGTTTTCTGAGAGAGTACCAGACTGCTGGACCTTACCACTTTTGAGATACTTTGACTTGTAAAAGTTCAATTTCGTTGGGGCAATGATCTCTGTTGCTCCCAAGACACATTTGTGGTAAGAGAAGTCTTCAAATGTCCCGTCTGTTCTTACAACCTCAAAGCAACGGGCATTTCCGTGCTTCGAATTAGCGACCTGTCAAATAAATAAAACAATCCAGGGGTCAAAAGATCCTTTGTGGTTTTTTTAAGGATTCTGAAACATAATAAGGTTTTTTCAACATGATTTTACCCGGATTCCTTGGAAGCCTACTCCAATTTTCTCAGCTCTGTTGGGGTGGAAGTACAGAACCATCATCACAAATCTCTCATCCCTCCCACTCAACAGTGCATTGATCTCATAACTAACAAAATCACGCAGTTATAATTTGCACCAGCCTAAAGGACGAATCCTTACTGTTCTTTCTTTAAACAGAAAAAAAATAATCGAAACTTAAACTCGAGCTAGGTTGGTTTTGGCCTTACTTGTATAGTATGCGTTTCAGCGACCGGGAAAGTTTTTCGATGTCGTCCCATGTAAAGATCGTCCTGAGCTGTGACTTAGAAATTCCTTTTCCATCAAGTGCCTTGCTAGCTTTTGGGAATGCGGTATCAAGCAAGTGGAGTGGCTGGACCATGGATTTGTCTGATTTGGCCGTGGAGTTTGTTTCACAAGTTGTCCCTGTCTTTGGAGGAATAGTGCTCAGAAGATCATACACATCTACTGGTGTAGTAAACCCGTGAATCTGATCCACTCATAAATACACTCATCAGATCATTCAAGTAGTTATCGAAACGTATTCAAAATGTACAGTAACTAACATTGGGAGAAATAATGATTTCGAATTGGTCTCCGGTTCCAGAACAAGGAACTTTCCCCCAAGCTAATGCGTCTACAGATCCTTGAAGCTCGTCTCTGACACCTTCCTTGGCAGCTTTGAGAAAGCATTGGCTTGGGCTCTGTAGAGTTTAAGGAGCACTAAGTATCAAATCAAATCCTATCTAATTTTGGTATCAGCAAAAACAGGGGATTTAGTTACATACCGAAAAGCATGCTTGAGTAAAAGGTGCAGGCGTAGACATAACCTGCCTTTGTTTACTCCAACCTTTGGCGTTTAGTGCCACAAATTCTCCAGTAACTGAGAGACTATCAGCTACGAGAAGCAGATGTTCTCTTAGTATCGTCTTACCGGTATCGGACACCGCAGACTCCAAATCCTGCGGTCAAAACAAAATTTAAATTTTAGCTGCTGTGAGGCCAAGAAAATGTAGAAACTGTAAAAGAAACCAATACTGACTGCTATAAAAATGCTCCGTCCAGCATCTATTCCATAAACCGAGCAGCATTGTAGGATATTATCAGGATGGCTTCGACTCCAGTCGATCATGTCCATAATGGGAAGACAGATTTCTAACAGAGCGCTCCAACAGTTTCCTTTTCCCCGGGCTCCATACATTGTAACTCTCAAGTAAAGCTCACCAGCCAAATGATTCCCATCTCTTTTTGGCGCTTTTGGTCGGTCGGTCCACAAAATATCCACCTTTTTAATCTCTTGGAAACCTACAAAACAGATGATAGAACACATAAGAATGATGATAACAAAACAAGCATTGTTCAGCTCGCTTGTTTTTTTCTTCATGCAGTTTACCTTTGACAGGAGATTCAAGAAGAAAAGGGATCAAAACAAGACGAATAGCATCCAATTCCAAAGATGAGTTTATTGAGGCTTCAATTACAGTCACTGTGATGCAAAGGCTACCATCCTTCATTGCCTTATGATCTGAAGAGCAGTGGTTCCTAATCCACAACACAAAAATGTGTAATAAATCAGTTTTCAGTAAGGACATAAAAGCCAAATAAAACATGACCTGCTACAAATTCAAGGATGATCTTACGTGCTTTGAATATCTAAATCTTCTAGATCAAGCTTCAGTTCCCCGTTCTTGCTCCTGAACTGCTTGTTTAATGAAAAGACGACGGATTCTGCATTCAGTTGTTTCCGCTTCAGTATTTTCTGTGAGATTAAAGAAGAGGTTCATTAGAATCTGTTCATATGTAGATGTCCATGAATTTAGGTGTAAGAGTTTGTACTTCAGAGATATGAAAATGGCAGACCCACGGGCTTAAAGGTACTTTTGTGTTAGTTCTTGGAGAGAATCTAGGAACAAAGACAAAATCATTCGTTAAGAGTCCATGAACAATTAATAAAGACCGTAAGCTTGTCAGGAAGAGTTACTTACATTATCATAGATGTTGAAACAATCTCTGAGAAACTAAGTTTCTCCAAGTGGTTCTTGATCTCCAGTGACCCATATTCGAACCCGTGCTTTTTCTTTGAGAGGGATTCAGACAAATACAAACACATTGTCTGTTCTCGTTGACCTTTTTTTGATCCACACTCCAAGACATTCTGTAGAAAGATACAAAATATAGTTAGAAATGTGCGAAAGATAGCTTGGAAATGAATATATACATCATGAAGAAAAGAAAAGGAAGAAGACCTTAAGATTCAGAAGCGGCGAAGTTTCAAGAAGGCTGATTGGTTGATCCAGCGCGCTGTAAGCTGCCTCAGATAAGGCACAAGCAGAAAGTGACCCGAGTGGTTCACCAGTGATTTCTTTGGTGGGACCATCAGTCTCATATTGAAACTGTACTAAATGATTCCCAAAAGAATTTCTCACAGTCCCGTCATAAGCACCATATATATCCCGCATAAAGAACATTAATCTTCTGTTCAATGTCCCCGGCAGATCAGCATTACCACTGAACGAGCTGTCACGACTTGTGACGGAATGAACAAAGGATTCCAGTGGATTCAGCCCTGTTAGAAATGAGTTCTCAATTACTCCATAAGGCACAAATGAATCAGCACCGGTTTTGTTTTCTCCCTTCTCGCCTCGAAGGGGACTGTTTGGATCATTCCAAGCAGCACAAGTCAGCTTGTGCGGAAATCCATATGACAAAGCAACTGCCGAATTCTGCAGACCAATACACATGCTGTGTTGAACCAGCTTCCCGATATTTCCTTTGCTACCGGCTTTGGACATGATCAAGAAGGAATTGGATTGCTCGCCGTACCTATATGCAAGTGCCTGAACATCTCTATAAGCATCCTTGAAAGCGCTAACTGCAAGTTTGCTTAATGTAGCAGAATTTTGTCTCTCATAACAGAACCGGGCCAAATCCACAATCGAATCCTCCTCTTCATTACCTGCAAGGAAATCTCTCCAAGATTCAACCATTAGCTGTTGCTTGTTGCACACTTGTTCAGCTTCCCGCAATCCGTATGATATCTCTTCAGTCAAGTTTTTACGAGACTGTGAATCACAGGAAAGGTACAAATCTGCCAAGGACACGCTAAATCCGTGCATCAGCAACCACTGAGAGAGCATTTCTTGAGCACAATAGATGATATCAAGAACTTTCGCTTTGTCATGATTGAGCAATCCCTGGATACAATTCCCTTCTCCATCCTGGAGCCAAGATGATCCTTCCGAGGAAGACAAAAGCTCTCCATTACTTACAACCACATCATTCAAAGGGTAAGTGTAGTCAAACCCAGGAGGAAACAGCATTCCAAATAGCTGCATCCCTGTCCATAGGGGCTCAGTGCTTGAAGGAGAAGCTTTGATTATTGCAGGCGGAGGAAGCTGAAATGGGCAGTACATTTGAAGTTGTTGCATCTGAGCTCGATTCAGATAACAGTTTTTTTCAACATTAACCAGATAAGCTGCGGTCAAGCTATCCTGTCCCAATGAAAGCAAATTGCGACCGTTCTGTCTGTTGATAAGCTGCTTATCCAAGGCCACAAGCTCATCAAGCTCGACCTTTGTCTGTATTGACTGAGGGACGTAACCATGAAGACAATCACCATCAAAATCCCCACGAAACGGCAGACAACATATCGGGTTCAAGGAGACAACAGAAGAAGTTGGGAGAACTCTAACTGACATTGCAATCAGTGAGTGCTGATGAATCGATGGCGGTCTGTTTATCAGCACTGTGTCTCCATCCATTAAAGTCCGGAAAATTTTGTCTCCGGTTTGGAGGTCATCTACTCGGATAGGCACCAAATTATCTCCTCTTCTCACATGCACCTCTTCTTTAGCTAACAGTGTGTGTAAACAGTAAGTTTCAAGCCGTTCCTTGTTCCAGTTGTTGACATTCTCCGATACTTGAAGCCTTCCTGCGATCCTCTGGGGTATGCCAATCTCGTGAAGCTTCAAGGAAGGATCACCAACAACCACTGCCCGGAATGTATGATCACTTCTTTTGCCGAGAAGAACATCTTTCATGAACCTTAGACCGCACAGCTTTGGTGTATCTGACTTCTTCTGGTATGGATTTGCAGACTCTTGACTCGAAGACATATTTTCTGAAAAGAGCTGTGCCAAAAAAAGAAACCAAGTATGAGTAACATTCGCAGATGAACAAAAAGAAGAGTTTAATCTATCAGAAACTACTGCTTACTCTGGAAAATTGCAGGCATTCGATCACACGAGAACTCAGTTCGAGCGTGTTTCCCTCAAATCCAACTAATTTCCTGTAGATCCTAGTGCGTTCATCCTTTAAAAATGTAACAAAAAGATAAGAGGAAAATACATAGTATATGAAAAAAGTTACATAAACAAGCTTTTGTACTTACAAAAACTAGTCCAGCACCATTGAATTGATGGACCATTTCAGTTACCCGGTAACCGTTTGGTGGAACAGGAAAAGATGTCTGAGTAAGAGAGTCGAACATAGGGATATCCTTCTTGATGAGCCTCTGATCAATCCCACTTAGCAGATGATAAACCTGTAACAACTGAAAATTTCAGAAAACTATATAACTAAGAAAGTCATTTGAGTCTCCAATGATAAATTTCAATCTTCTAAACACCTGTGCATGTGTTAGAATTCTCCTTGTTGGTTTCAAACAACTCTCGTCGATATTGGAGTCTTGCGGCAAAAAACTCCAAAAGTCAGGTGGCAATGCTAACACTCCATGTTTCCTTAGTTTCATCAGACTCTCTTCGTTTACTTCGACAACTATTCCGGATCGCCTGAACACTTCTTTACTAGTTACCCTAAACTTCATGAGAGGATAACTAGTCTTCGGCTGAAATATATCATGAAAACAAAAATTAGGGAAAGAAACAAAGGTTATAAACGAGAAGATCAGTTGCAATCAAATAATTACAGTGCAATATCTACATCGATGAAGCTGGTCTCCATTACTCTGTACAAAGCAAAGGCGACATTAGTATATATAGTTCCAAAACTTCAAAACAAACAAATTGAAAAACATTAAAGGATTTGGAAAGACTCTTGAACCTGGAACTGCTTTTTTCGAATGTATTTACAACCCGGACATACTTTGTTCAGCAATGCAGCTATCTCCTTGTTGAAATATGGGTTAATTATGGAGTACCGAAAGTTTATAACCCCAAAATGGCCTAAACACAGAGAAGAGAAACATGTTCAGGGAAAATTATGGAGTACCGAAAGTTTATAACCCCAAAATGGCCTAAACACAGAGAAGAGAAACATGTTCAGGGAACTAATCTTAAAATGAGCCGAGAGATGCAATGCAATAATGTTAAGACCTTCGCAAACTTTTCGATCTTTGCTGCCACAGGTTCTGCAGATAGCATCTGGATTCGGTAGCCCTAGCCGAGAATCAGTCACCTGATTTGCTGCTTCAACAGTTATGGAAGACATTTTATCCTATAACAAAGTACCATTACATTATATGTGTGCTCAATCTACTCACAAAGAAATTAGGAAAAATATGAAGGACAGCGCTTACTCGATCATTGTTATTTGAAATGCTAAAACCTATGGAGGTTAGACTTCCCACAGGGACCTGAAGCTCCTCCCAATTTACGTCCATGTTGAAAATTTTACTACAAGAAGACAAATTATCAGTGGGCCAATTTAGATACCAAAGGTGAAAAACATCAGCTTTCATCAGCAATCTTAAGCGATCAACCATGAAATAAAAACCAATCATAAGCATTTCATCAGCCAGACAAAACCAAACAAATCTCTCTGGTATATATTGACAACTTAGAAAGAAACAAGTTTTGGTTTTGAATAAATCGAACTTGACCAATCAGTAAAAAGGTTCCAACTTTGAACAAACATTATTGAAAACATTCAGACGCTAGGACTTTCAACTTGCAAAACAGATCTAAAACAAATTCAATGTGCAGAATATGCAATAACACCAATATCTAACATTTCACTGACCAGACCTAAAACTAAATAGTTCTTTTCTTGAAAAAATAAAATAAAATAAAAAAAACTAAAAGTTCTCTCTAAGCAAATTATTGACCAAAGAGAGACAAACAACTTTTGTTAATGGGCGAAAGTGTTTACTTTTGTCTCACTGGCCTATCAAGAAGAAGTTGTAAGAAAAAAGAGGGAGAGATTCGAAATTGATTTACTTGTACTATCTAACATGAACACCCAAAAAAAAAAAAAAAAACATGTTCAGACAAAAGAGAAAAAGAGAGGGAGAGATTCGAAATTGATTTACTTGTACTATCTAACATGAACACCCAAAAAAAAAAAAAAAAACATGTTCAGACAAAAGAGATTCTAGCTCAAGCTTGAGTAAAAATAATTGCAGAACACACACACAGACAATTAAAATAAAAAGTTCAAACGTTGCACACATTATTCATGGAGTTAGAAAAAAAAAAAAAAAAAAAAAAAAAAAAAAAAAAAAAAAAAAAAAAAAAAAAAAAAAAAAAAAAAAAAAAAAAAAAAAAAAAAAAATCATACGGCCAACATGATAAGATAAAAAAGGGGGAAAAAACCCTTATTTGCAATTTTACTTCTGAAGCCTCACAAAAACCCTTACTGCAAAAAATAAAATCCTCACAAAAACCAATGATCTTTTAAGAATGAAATCGAATTCTCCTAAGAACATGCATTAACAAAGGACCTAATATACTCGCAATCATCCAAGATTCTATAAGTTCCATAAAAAAGAATCAGATTTCACAGAAAACTATCGATTAAAGGAAATAAAATTGTGAAAAGAAATCAAAGAGAGTGATAAATTTAGAAAGAAAAAAAGAAAACTCAAATCATTCAAGAGAGAAACACAAAATTACTGAAAAAGGTAATAAACGAAAGCAAACCCAGAAGTAACTGAGACAGCGAACAATGTAGTTACTTACTTGTTATGTAGAACAGGGATCTGAACTCACTTATAGTGATCCGACTGAAACAGAGTAACAATTAAAAACCTCTAATTCTTAGCTCCCGTTTATGATTCTGACGGAAGCTTTAACACAAAGAAAAGAACAAAACGAAAGGAAAAAAAAAAAAAAAAAAAAAAAAAAAAAAAAAAAAAAAAAAAAAAAAAAAAAAAAAGCCCTAAGAAGAGGGAAAAAAAAATCGAAATCGGAGGCTTAGTGAAGCCGCCGTTTGTATTCCCAAAGGAAACGGGGAAAAGAGAGAAAGCACAGCAATGAAATTAAAAAGAAAACCTTTTTATCCCCAAGTCCAATGATACTTCGGAATAAGAGATTTACAATAAAATAAAGATGAAACACCGAAACTAACCCTTTACTTGTACCTCTTTCTTTTATTCTTTTTCAAGCTCCTGTACTTTCTATTTACCTACTTTACAGTTGCCTTTGAGATTTTTTTTTTTACTTCCCTTTGTTTATTATTTTAATATATTTTTTTACTCTAGAAAGATGAGAAATTTGTCAAAATGATATGCCGGAATTTGCGTGGAAACTTTGATTTTGTAGACTTAAGGCCATCTCCATTGCAAAAACCCTTAATTGGGTTTCTAAATTTTTTTTTTTTTTTTTGGTCAACATTCTAAATTTTTAAAAATTAATATTTTAATAAAATTTAATTATTTATTTAAATCAGAAAAGATTGGACCATTTAGTAGGTGATAAGTGTCTAAATAGTTTTAGAACTAATATCTTAAAACTCTCATTTGAGAATCGTTTCTACTCCTTTCTTCTCCTTTTATTTTTATATTAATTTTTTTTCTTTTGGAAATTTTTTTAGAAACCAGCGTTGGTGATGCCCTAATGCTTAGAAGAGTTGTGTGGTGCATGGAATCTGATAAACGCTGAAGTTGTGTGGTGCATGGAATCTGATAACCGCTGAAGTGGTAGTAGAGTGCGGTAGCAGAGAGCGATTTATTTTTAATTTTATTTATTAAAAAAATAATTTAGATCCGACTCTAAAATATATTTTATTATCTATTTTAAAATAATAAAAATCATAAAAGTTCGATTATTGGTGTTGTAAAACTTTTAAAAATATATTAAAATATGTTTCAAGATAAAATTTTAGAAATATATTAAAATTACTATTTAGATGTATATATAAATCCATTTGAATTCGAAACTAATAATTTTGTATGGAATTCGTATCATTTTTTGAATAACATATTAATAATGTTATTTATCTTTAAATAACATAATTTTATTATATATTCTAGAATAATAAAATAGAATAATAAAATATTGACAAGAAAAAAAAATAAGAAAAAAATGTTAATTATTAACTGACCTGAACGTGGAAGTAACCTCTCCAATTATTAGCTTATAACGTCGCTGTTAAAAGGCAGTTAATTTATATGAATCACACGTGTGAATGACGCTTTTAAAAACTTTGATGGACGTAGCGTTGCAAGGGTAACAACGCAAAACGCTCTCTAGATGTGGAACCAATCATGATATTATTATCACGATTTTATTTTAAAAGATCAAGAAAACTATGCAAACTTAATAGCATAAATAAAATATAGGGTAATTGAATTCACACACTCATAATCATAATTAGAGCAACACAACCATTCATTACAAAAAAATTTCGTCAGTACTAGATTATCACCCGTGTTTATGTTTATTTTAATATTAAAATTATGATATTTGATAATTTCAGAGCAACACAATCATGCTAAAACCTTCTCTATTGTTTAGAATCACGAGCTCCCCAGATAAGGAGGGCTAGGTTCCAAAAATACATTTAAGTTAAATGGTGTATGATTTATATATGACAGGATTAGGATTTTTTGTTCACTTAAATTAAACAAATATTCAGCCTTAATTTAATATAAAACTCATTCGTTTATTGTGGTTAACATCTAATTTCTCTAAATAAATTAAAAAAATCATAGAAACAAAAAACCTAATCTTGTTTTCTAAGAACTGTAAACGCCATATTTTAAGGAAAACCACCCCAACAACCTTATTTTCTCCCAAAAATTTGACCATAAACCCTCCCTAAATATTCCAAGACTTAAGTAAATGAGATATTCTATCTCAAAAGAAATTTATTTACACTTAGACAAAATACCACTTTTACACCATAAAACCTCTTCGATTTTTAACAACTTTTTAAGACAAGTTTCTCAGCTCCATAATTCTTGTACTAAAACTCTACATGCTTGTTCACTAAGAACCAATAATGAGCTCCTCAAAACAATAAAAATCCCTCCTTGTACTAACTCTTTTCTGTTTCAAAATCACTATTTTAGCCCGGATAGGAATTTTGACTTAACTGGCTAACAAACTATCTACACCAAGAATCTCGGCTACCATGCATTAGCAAGCTCAGCTAAAACTTATGTCCACCCTGCTAAGCTAATTTTTCTCAACTCATTTTATATTATCACTCTCCAGGGTATCTATTTCCATCGAGTAATAATTCTCAAAAATTATCCTCATTAAGATTTTAATGGATTAGTCTCATTTAAGTAACTAGAATAGCTTAACCCCATAATTACTCATTCAGCTCAACATTGATCTGTACTTGGTTCATAAAATCTAACAGCTTCTTTTAGCAAAAATTCCACTCGATTGATAAAATTGACTATGCCTTCGGTGTAGCATCATCTCAAGACATAAATCGGCTTCATCCAACGAAAATGACTAAGTCCAGCATGACTCGTACAATAGGATCTCCAGCATGACTTGTACAACAAGATCTCCAGCATAGGATCATATTTGGTTCACCTTTGTAGGCATGACCACGGTTACAGTGATTACGGTTACGGTTGATTAATCGCCGATTACAGTTATAATTTTTTTTAGCCTTAACTCTAACCATTAAAGATCCGGTTAATACGATTACGGTTAAAATGGTTACGGTTAAACACGGTTACAGTTATTACGGTTATGATAAAATTACGGTTAATAATTTGGTCAAATTTAACTTCAAATAATTTTTTTTTTTTTTTTAAAAAAAAATATCTAATATTTATACATATAATATCCTTTATGTGTTAATATAACATATTAAATATATTTTTACTTTATTTATTTTTGTAAACGGTTACGGTTACAATTTTACGGTTTAACCGTACGGTTAACCGTTATTTTTGTACGGTTACAGTTAATAACTTTTGTAACCGTTAACCGTAAAAAATTTACGATTACGGTTATTAACTATTTTATATGGTTACGGTCTGGTTACGGTTATAAACGAAACGGTTACGATCCGAAATATGGTTACGGTTGGGTTTTGGTCATGTCTACACCTTTGGCCAAACCTCGAGATCTCCAACAGAAGACCTCGTCAGTTTACCAAGTCTATCAAGATTTTCCATCATAAAAATCTTGATTGGTTCACCAAAACAACAACTAACTTACAATGTGATTATGGCAACCTATTTTAGTTCTAATGGACTTTGGGCTCATTTGATCTTCAAAGGTTTTGTTTCGTTTAACGGGCTTAATGCCTTATTATTTCACTATTTGGACTCTTTGTGGGTCATTAATAGGAAAAAAGCCTCAGGTTTTATATTATGTATTTTGAGTGTTGTATTAGGTTTAGGGTTGACAATCCTTAAAAACCGAATCTATCATGTAACAACTTAGGCTCCAAATGGTTGTAAGGTGGAAGAATAAAATGAATAAGAGGAATTATAATTGGCGGAATATTTTTTTTGCGGAATACTTATTCAAGTGAAGAATTTTGTTCCTCTACTGTTTTTGCAGAGGAATAAATTGAGCGGAAAACCATATTTTTTCACTAAAAATATGGAAGTTGAGAGGAATAGATTTTTATTCCTTTAAAGTGTAAATTTTTGTAAATAGTAATATATTAGAGGAATAGAGAATAGAGAAGAATACTTTCTTGACAAAAAAAAAAAAAAAAAAAAAAAA
>CM071718.1:38185994-38201597 GCA_036630335.1 Physaria fendleri | reverse complement strand
TATCAAGTTTCAAACCCAACTTTATATAATAAGATATATGTTAAGATACTTAACATTTTTAAAATTAATATTATTATGTAGATATTTCATTTATTGTTAAACATTCTAAAATAAAAATGTTAATTTTAAAGTTGATTAAAAATTAACTTATCTTACATTAAAAATTTAACCTTTTTAATTATTAGTAATCATATAAAATGTTAATTACCTAATTTAGATTTTAAAATTTAATATTTTTCGAAATTTCCATTCTATTATTATACATATTGTTTTTAGGAAAGTGAATATAATTGTAATAAATTGACTTACCAAATTAGAAAAAATAATAGTAATCAACGGTTGGATCGACGTGAACTGACACGTGTCATAATCTCTCTAATTATCGCGTTTGACACGTGGCACGTTCACATCGGTCCAACCCAACTCTATATAAGATATGTTTTGATTGGTTTATAGCTCCCGACAAAAAAAAAGAATGAGTTTATAGCAAAATATTTAAAGCCATGTACGTAGGGCCTAGTAGGCCCAATCATCAGCCCATTAGTGCGTTTCAGCGCTTTAAGTTAATACGACATCGTTTCATCATAACCGATACAGTTTTTCTCCCGCTATATTTATTTGGCGGGAACCAACTAATTAAAAAAATAATTCTGATTTTTCCTTTTTCCTACTAACAAAAAAAAGTCTAGCATCCATTTTATTTTATTTGCTCTAGTATAATAAAATTTAAAAATACAAATACATATTGGAATTGAAATATTTATTTCTATAAATAATATTTTGGTTTTGATTATATTTCCTTTTTCACCCTCTTCTCACAAAACATCATAACAATAATGGTTTAGAAACAAAAATTTAAGAAAGATTTGTCTGAGTAGTAGAAGAAGAAGAAGAATCAAGAGTCTTAAAGCTGAAACAAGACTCTAAAACACCACTTGGGGTTTGTGAGCACAAGCCTGATCCATCTTTCTCTATCATTTCCCCAATCTTCTTCACTCTCTCCTGCAACATAGTTTAAACACCACAAAATTTAAAGCTTGGCTCTTTTATTTTGTTTTCTTGAATACAAACACAAAGACAAAGATCTCATCAGCCTTTAAATCAGTTCAGAATCAACTATACCACAACATGTTTTGTGGGGGCAGATTGGTTTTAGATGTGACAAGAGTGTGCAGTAAGTGAGAGCTAGAGAATTATATAATTTGAAGTGGTCTTTGGTCTATAGTCTATAAGCTCCACTAGTTTTGGAAGTCAAAGGATTCAGAGTTTCAGACCCACAAACCAAATTCTCTCTTTTTGTGAATATACACATGGGTGTGTAATGAATAAGTTAGTGCACATACATATACAGTACACTTCTCCATAACTGGCATTTCCTTGAAACTGAACCACTAAATGCTACTTTAAAGGTGTGTTTGTTTGAAATTATTAAAAAAAGATCTTGGGTGGAGTGTTTTTACCTTTTGAAGTAGTGAGAAAAAAGGAGAGAAGGAAGAATTGTCAAGGTTCAATTCTCCAGAAACAGAAAGTGCCACAGCTGCAGCA
Organism: Physaria fendleri; assembly: GCA_036630335.1. Taxonomy (NCBI): domain Eukaryota; kingdom Viridiplantae; phylum Streptophyta; class Magnoliopsida; order Brassicales; family Brassicaceae; genus Physaria; species Physaria fendleri. Next base: position 38,200,052 of record CM071718.1, on the reverse strand, counting down.
ACTTCAGAAGGTCTAAACTCCAAAAAGTCAAAACCTGCTTAGTCAACACAACCATCATTTTAACCCAAAATCATAAAATGCATAAGTGAGAAAAAACAAAAGGTGGTGAAGAAGATAAAACATAAAAGGGAGACCCTTTTCACCTTTGGTTGTGCTGGCTATCACTTGTAGTGATTTAGATATCAAGGCACTGGATGGTTCTTGATCACATTTACTCATCTTTCTCAAGAAATAACTTATGTATGAGCATGGAGTTATTGCTCTTAATCTCCATTTCAGTCTGTTCAGTACCAGAAGTTCCATTCTTTTGACTGATTTAGCCTCAAACACAAACTGTGGATCTCCAACCTGCTTTCAAATGTTATCAAACCAGAATACGATTCAAGATGTTATCGTATCGAAAAAGAACATTTCGACAAATTATATAGCACCTGAAGATCTCTTAACATTGGAACTTCAGTTTCTTCAATTTTGGCTGCCAATGATAAACAAGCCACAGCCAATAACTGTAACATCCAACCTTTGCCACTCTACAAGAAGAATCACAGTTCAGCAAGCTAAAAAATGAGACTTTTAGATGAAAAACGTTTCCAATCTTTTAGTTGAGTTAATGTGAACTTACAGCCAAATCATGAACCGATAAGAATCTATCAAAGTAGTTAACCGATAAGCAAAAGCACAGTGGTCCAAACTGGTGTTCTTCACAAGCCTGTTGCAATCAGAACAAGAGAAACATCACTGTTAGTGATCTAAAACATTGAGAATAAAATGAATCAGCTGTCAATTGAAGTGTTAAAGATCGGAATTTGAGTATCAGATTCACAGATTTAAGGCAAAACCTCCCCAGTTGTTCTGCATAAGCCTCTGATCTAATATACATAACAACACTCTTTTTATGTTCAGATCATTCATCAAAAGGAATGTGATTTTTAACAAATTTGAGCTGATTAAGATCATCCATAACCCGAATTTATGAATCAGAAATTAAAAAAACTTTGAGTAGAAATCAGACCTTCCAAATCCAATTGAGGACTTCACTTCTTCTGATATTCAGATCAAAATCTCCACTTTTGAGTCTCTTGACGTAATCATCACTTGGCAAATGCTCCTTCTCCTTCTCCACCATCTCTCTGATAATCTCTTCTTCACACTCCGATTGAGGAAAACCCATCTGAAGAATCGGAGTTTTGTCAACACTCATGTCCTTCTCTGCATCAACTACGATGGTCTCTCTACATAAAGGGCTTAGTTTTAGATTCTCTGCCATAATAACAAAAGTGTTTATAAGAAAAAAAATCGATCCTTTATTTTGGAATTCGATCTAAAAAGATTGTATCCTTAGCAAAAACTGGAAAAGGATTGTCATTTAGAGATTGGGTCTTTGATTTTTCTATTTACATAATAGTTTTGGGGTTGAGGGTAAACAAATAAATGGAGAAGCTTTTTTTCTTTTAATCCTTTTTACCGACGAAGTTAAGAAATGTGGATTTTAAGGTAAGTCAGAAATGTGTGAGAGAGTATAATGGTGAAGAAGATGACAATAAAAGATAAAATTAACAATTTAAGAAACTGAATGAACTATAATGTTACATTGTAACCAACTGTTTTGTAATTGTAACCAAACGTTTGTTCTTACATCTTCCATATCTTTAGTTTCTTCTTCAACAGTTAAAACTTTTGACACCTGTTTTTTTTTTTTTTGGTCCAAAGTATTATATTCGCAATATCTTTTCGATACAAACATAGCCCGAAAAAAACCGAAAAAACGGAACTCTAGAAGAATAAAGAAAGCATTAAATCAGCGTTAAAGAACATCCTCGAAAACTGATATAATAAACAAAATTCCAAAAAGAACAGCGCAATCGAATAAAGAAGTCATTAAGACGACAAATAAACAGTATCCTAAAAACTAATCTAATAAATATAAGTCGTCGGCGGATAAACAATACCTCTGGAAACTAACCTAATAAACATATGCCAGCGGACAAGACAACTGTTTAAATCGATCCGAACATAGGTAAATGGGGATTTTAATTGCACACACCATATACATGTGCATAAAACTGTTCATACAGCTATTCCGTCAAAACCGTTACATCCATGCATGACTTCTGTCAGACTACAAAACGTTGGACGTTTCTTAGTAATTTAAATAAATCTTTATTGGTCAACGTTTTGTAGTCTGATTGATGGATGATTTTGTGGCGCTAGATGGATTTTAAGATACCATTTATACCAAATGGTTTGGTGCCAAATGTCATCTAAAACTTATCTCACATTTACATGCCGAATCTACGGATTTTATTTTATTTTATTAATCGTTATAGCTTAGTGACTAAGTAGCAATCTCTACATATTGTTAGGGATCGAACTCCGGTTGATGTCAGCACAACATAGGTTTTATGACAACCAATTAGCCTACATGCTCTCGTTACCTTTTTTTAATCTGCTATAATTGATGTATTCATTTCTTGATGGTTAATCCATAATGTGAAAACCGATTGTTAGTTAGCCTCTAAAGGTTTGTAAGATATTAATTTGAATGAATGTTCAAATGTGCGGGAAAAAAACCAAAAATTTTCTTGGAAAACATACATCTTTCATATGTTTAGTTACTTCTTTTAACAGTTGAAACTTTGATACATGTTCGTTCTAATAGGTTTTAAGACTTTAGGTGCCAAAAGAAAAAAGAAAAAGGAAAAAACAGCTTTCTTCTTCTAGTCTTGGTATTTGGGCTTACAAGTCTTTTGAATTTTCTTATAACTTGGGCCGAGCTACAAAACTAAGGCCCATTCTAAACTGATACGGATCCGTAAACGACAGCGTTTCTAGTAAGTCTAAATTGGCTTTTCTTTTCTATGTCTGAGCTTCACCTGGTTGAAACGGTTCTTACACACAATACCACCAATGGTGGTTGGAAAATACAGAGTTCACACAAATACAGATAAAACCAAAAGTATAAAAGCCTCACGTAGAAAAGAATACTTACACAAATCAAAACTTCTTTTGTTTTGTCGTGTGATGTGTTTGTTGTTTCAAGTCGATTTGGTATCTTTTAAGACTCCTCCTTTCTCAAGCTCTCCAACAAGGTCCCTAAGAGAGGGAACTTTCATGGCTAGAGTTCTGTATAGTCTAGAGTATCGAGCTCTTGTGCCATCAGCTGTTCTAGCTAAAGCTAGTGAACTTAGTGCTTCAGGCAATTGACCAAACACTTGTTTCATTTCCTCTAAGCTCATGTTTTCTAGAACTGAAGGTCTTGGCACAACTCTCACAATTTCGCCTCCTTTAGGTTCTTGAATTCGGGCATCTGCTTTGATTACGAGCTCAGAGTTTGAGTTAGCTCCACATTTTATGATGAACGGAGCTGAAGATCCTCCTGTGTTGAATTGCAGAACGTTCCATTGAGACACTTCGATTTCGTTTAAGGATATTGAATCTAACATAGGTCTCTTTTCGTCCTGAAGTTTGTCCTCTTGTTCTGGGATTGTCTGCAAGTAACAAACTTAGTATTCAAAATCTCTCAAACTTTTGGACTGATCTTTGTCTCGATATTGGCTTACCTCGACTAACTGGTGAGCTGTAGCAATCTCTCTCTGTGCACATGGATGATCAACATCAAGAAGAGAAGGCATTCGTTCATTAAGTTGATCAAGAGACTCAAGCAATGCCTTCTTCTTGCTTTTACTCAAAACATGGACAGAGGCTTGTCTTGTTATTTCCTACAAGAAGCAAAGAGGTTTTACAAACTATTTTTTTTACTACAAGACTCTTGATGGTTTAGTTTGAGAAGAGTTACAAATACCTTGACTTGCTTCAGTATGGCATCTAGAGAAATGAGAGAAGCTAGTCTTGAGTCTTCCACTGCTGTAGAAGGATTTTCAACCGGAGGATTGCCTTCTTCCAAGGTAAACAAAGCTGCATCACTTCTCATTTGTTGCAAAATCTGATAAAGAGGTAAACGGAAATTACGGCACAAAAAAAAACTCTGATAGATAATGAGAATGAGTATAAAAATATGATAGTATAAGTTTCTTATTTCAGGCGCTACCTTTTTTCTTTTGTGGTCAACCGACTCGAGAGCTGATCGAAGTTTCGCTACTTGACCCGCATCTTCCGCCTCTTCCGAAGCCAGAGTAGCAGCAATATCCTAATATAACAGCCCCATATTAGACCTTACACGGCAAATAATTTATTCAGTGACATGGCATATGTACCTTTAGATGTTGCATCTGAGAAGTGTAGACTCGTTTAGCATACTCAGATAAAAGCTGTCCCAAAGCGTCTGTGTGAGGTGGCACAGCAGCTCCAACTCCAGCCATCCAACCATCCATAATTGCAGTTGATAGAAGCTCTAATTGGCCAGAGGTTCCTCCTGAACCATCATCTCCCGTAACAGAAAGAAACTCAAAACTTTCTGCGAGCCATAATCTAATCTGTCTTTGCAGTTCACCAGCAGGAGTGTGAACAAATAAAGCAGCCAGAGGTTTGTTTCCGATGGCAAAACTTTTGGCTTCATCTTGTATCTCCCTCAGCTTTCCTCCAGTCATTTGCTGCCTTCCAGTATCCTAAGACAAATTTAGAAACAAGAGAAGCATGTATGTTTGTATCTTGGATTCTCAAATTATTACGTTAAAATGAAGCATCTCTGGGAATCGTAGATATCTTACCTGGTCATGTCCACGGATTCTTGAAACTACAGATACTAACTTACTTTTCTTTTCTTGCTTCAAATTTACTTTAAAGCCATGAATCTGCTCATCATAATATCGAACAGGAGATCTACCTGGGCTGCTACTCCCACTGGAGCTTCTAGTTCGACCAGTGTAAGGCTTTTCCAAAAAGCGTTCAACAGCAGAAACCTAAAAGAAGTGAGTGTGAGCTTAAACTTGCCGGGAGAAGGGACTTGGCCTCACAAATACGACTCACGAGATGGAAAAGCTTATAAGTAAATTAGATCATAAAGTTTGCTTATGCTCTCACCTTGATCGACTGGAGCTCAGGTGATCGTGCAAGTAAGGATCTTATGTACAATATCCTGACTCGAGAAACAAGCATTGTATCCATTACTCTTCTTGGCTCCATTTTCCGAATAAATGGGAAGACAGCATCTCTAATTTCAGCAAGGATTTCATGCTCTCTGGAAGCACCAGCTTTTATGACAGCTGCCAAGACCTACATGTCAACAACAATACCCATAAAATTTCTTAACAGATGAACCTAACAATATTTGAAAACAAATTCTAAGATATATGGATTACTAGCATCAGAAGCTTGTTTGCGCCATCGGCAATGGCTGCAAGACCATCATATTGTTCGGGATCAAAATCATTCAATGCAGCTGTCAAATATTCTCCAGCTGGAGTGGTTTTTACTAAGTCAGGGCTGGATTTTACTACGGCAACCGCGCCTTCATTTTTATCAGCTGAAAATGGTAAATCGCGCATGCTATTTTTCCTGAAGAAAAATATTACAGATCAGAAGGTAAGGAAAGTAAACAAAATACAGAAGACAGAATTTTGGATTAAATGGGTTCCAAGTGATCAAATAACTACCTGTCAACATCTGCAGGCTGAACAGTTGGTGAAGCTTTTGATGAGGGACTAGATACCTATATACAACAATGGAAGAGAAGAGATTGTGATTTTTCTTCCAACAGCTACAAAAAGTAGTGTCAGTGTAGGATAGATAAAAGAATCACCTGAGTCGAACTTGCCATTGACTTGTCTGATAATCTCTCGAACAATTTTTCATTTTCTTCATGCAACCTCTACAGATAAAAGTAACTTTTCAGACAAATTTTCAGGTCCAACCGTCCAAGTATCATCTATGTAATTCGAAAAATAGAAAAGTCTCTAATAAAAATGTGCTTATAGGAAGACAAAGCTGAACCTCAATCAGTGCATCACGTTTTTTCAGTTCTTCCTCGAGTTTCTTGGTAGCTGCAGAAGAATCAAAAGTGTCCCCAGCTGTTCTAGGCTGAGAATATTCAAAGGGATCTCTCGATCTCGTCACGTCAGACTTAAGGGCTTCACTTAGTTGTGATTCTAAGTCTTTAACTTTAGACTGCATAAATTTATTCCAAAAAGAAAGGCGAATGTCATGGCTATCATGTTTACTTCAAGCAATTTCACCCTCTATTTTTAGTTACATAGATGCTTAAGATAAAAAGGCAAGGAGATATGTCCCTTAAGTTAAGAAAGTAGACACCAATCGATCACCAACCTGGAGATTTTGAATGGTGGAACTTTGTTGTTGCACCTGCAGCTTTTGTTCCTGCTCTAACTGTAAAAATTGGGCTAGTTCATTTCTTAACTGAGAATTCTGCTCCTTTTCTATTTTATGTTTGTCTGCCACCATGGTATTCTCTGACTGCATGATGAAACAAATAAGCAAAACATTGGTAGACAGGAATCTTATAAGAAATAATTAAATAACCACAAACTATCCAGCAAAGAACCTTAATATCTGATTGCAGTGTGAACGAAACTTTCCACGCTCTCTGTACTTCATTGTACAGCAGTACACATTGGTCATTTGCTTCTTTAAGTGCTTGTTTTAAACCTGTGGCCTCTTGTTTCAGACGCAGATTTTCCCTCTCTTTCTCCAATAGCTCCTTTCGAGCATCATTTGCCTGTAAGGAGAAAGGATTTTACACGGCATATTTTTCAAGCTACATGTACAAATAGTAAGTTAAGCTAAAAGTTGCAACATACATCTCCCAAATTTGTACTCCAGAGAAATAAATTATACAGCTAAAGAGAAAGAGATCAAACCAACAAACTAATAGGTAAAATCCTAACTGTGGTCCTACTAAAAGTCTGTAAAGCAAATCCTTTCACGCTCTGCTTTACGTTCAGCAAGAAATTTAACCTTTGTTCTTCACCCATGAGATATTACTGAAGTTCCATAAGTATTACAAATTGAAATTTATTTAACCGAAAGAGTCAAAACCTATGAATCATACTTCCATTTAATAATTTCATCTGTTATGGTATCAACGTCAAGATACGAGAGAAGGAGTAGAGGGAGGAGGACGAAATTCTTTAGTTTCACTTACAGCATCTCTCCATTTCTTGATAGTGTCTCGATTCCCAAGGCTTGGCACAGTATTCCGAGCTCTAGCAGCATAATTGAGACATGACATTATCTCAGACAAGTTCCGTTTACTTGGGCAAATGTTGACGATCATCAATGTCTTTGAGCTCCCCCCTGCAGGTTACAGGAAATTGTTCTCGTTTAAAGGAACTTCAAGGACTGGGAAGAACTCCTCAAAACAAAGAGAATACATATGTCTTTCAAGGTACAAGGATAGGCACATGCACTAGAAAGCAGTAGCATTTACCTAGAGAATCTGCAAGTATTCTTGTAAGAAATGAGTTCTCGTAAGGAATGGTATCTTTTTTTGCCGTCAAAGATGATAAAACATCTCCAAGCCTACAGGACCAAGATATATGCAGTAAGTAAAGGTGGAAAATCAGGTCAAATATTCAAGCTAAAGGCGTCTACACATGAAGGAAAACGTCAAAAACTATTATTGGTAAAGATGCAGAAGTCAGATGTGGGATTCACTTGTAAGGGAACAAATGGAAAGAAAACGGGAAAATGATACTTAAACTTACGCGGATATTGAATTCGTTACATGAAGCAGATCAGTTACGTGGTCTCCATTGTCTTCTTCCACAGTTAAACCTTCACTTCCCGCCAGGTCAACTAAAGAAAGCTTGCTATTTACATTTTCTCTCGTAATTGTGTTGCTATAACAAATGTGGATTGAGACAATCCTACCAAGGGAACAGAAATCCAACAAGATGATGAGTAGAGGTGCTTAGCAGAGATCATATGCATAGGAATAGAAGTTAAGCATATAATAAAACATACAGATGGGTCACGTTAAACTTTGATTTATTATTCCCCCTATTCTGAAATGCAGAGTTCAGGATTTTCATGAACTCTGATGGGTTATTAACTTTTTCCTGCGAGAGTTCTATAACAGAATCACGTAAATCCATATTTATCTTTGGCAAGTTGCTGCCGCAACATGAGAGCAAATCCTTGATCTGAAAAACAAAAGTTTCCGAATTAGATAAAGACCTTCAGTTTCCACTGTATAATAAAGTATTACACTTAAGACAGAAAAGGAAACACCTGTTCGTTATAGAGCTCAAACACTGAAACAGAGAACCTGAACTGAGATGTGGAAGTTGAATCAGAATTGGCCAAGTCGATAAGTTCCTCAAAACAACGAGCATATAAACCACGATCCTGACTAGATCCTTCCTGAGAAAAAGCGACATCATATACTGACATTAAAAGAAAGCCGTTGCCAGATATACAAATTTCTTGTACATTGATAAGATAAATAGTGAGAATGTCCATGAACTTGCCTGTCATATTTAAACCCTGTCAATTTACATGAATTTTTTTTGGATTACAAAGTTCATTCACATAGATTTCTCGGGCTTGGTTTAGAACCAAAAAAATGTATAAAGCATAAAACATGTAAATAAGCAGTAAAAAGCATGAGAATACGAGGTGACTGTTCATGCACGATCGAGGATACAGGTACTTCGAAAAACTATTTTGCATGTATGTCCGTCAGTAACTTCGAAAAACTATTTTGCATGTATGTCCGTCAAGTTAAATATTAAAAGCATAGCAACATCGAGGATACAGGTACCAAACACGATCTATATCTCATTTCACAATTTCAGAAAGGAAAAGGAAAGGAGGGGCAACCATGGTATATGTCTTCCCAGCGTGAGTTTGTCCATAGGCAAATATAGAGACGTTTGATCCATCCAGAGCAGATTGCACAAAAGGTTGAACATCACTGAACAGTGAAGCTGAAGAAAGTTTACTGAATAAGTTCCATAATCTAAGGAATGAGTACATAGGACTATATTTGTAAACCAAATGTTTGAATGTTTGATAGTTAACTAAAAATATTGGAAACAGTTCTTAGGCATAAGTTAAAATTACATTAACAGTGAAGTATCATAACTCACATTGTCTAACTTGAGGCCCATAAACTCGGTCAAATTCAAATTCCTTCTTGGGATTAGACAAAGTATCATCACCAGTGTTTACACGTATAGTGCAGTTATCAGGAAATTCAATTATAGATGGACCCTCGTCTTCAAATAAGGGTCTTGCTCGACAAAACACCTTTACATTCCCTGAAATATAAAGCATAAACTACACTGTTAGGTCATACAGAACAATCTAAAGCTGGTTTCGGGAATATCAACAAAAGTAAAGATACTAATCACGTTGGAAATGGAATATTTTCACCTTTGGTAGTCAGTAAGTCATTAAACAATCTTTTCTTCTCCTTGATAAGTGGAGATATCCTAGCCTCAGTCTCAAGTGCATATTGATCTGTTATAGACTATGCAGATAAGCATTCTTCAAACTTCACATGGAATAGACTAAAAAGAACTAAAAACTTACCTAATTTACGACTTTTATCAGCAAGAACACCTAAATAACGTGTAACCCTTTCAAGCTTTGCATTAGAGAATTCTTGAAGATCAGTTGCTTCTTGTCTCAATCCCACATAATCATCCTTTACAATCTGTTCAACCAAAACCCAAATTTTATAACCAAAAAACTCTTACACACTTAAGTCTCCCTAATTACACAGTCACCACAATAGCATTTTACCTAAAACCACTACAAATTCAGCTCTATATCCCCTCTTCATAAACATTAAGAAAAAACTTCATTCCTGAGAAATCATTAATCACCTGAACTTTATCCTTCAAACACTGAACCTTAGACGCAAGCTCCAACGAGTGCGGTGGATGCGAGTTCTGCCGGATTGAGTGCTTTTGATGCATCGACGATTCCTCACTTGAAATAGACTTCCTCGGTTCGAACCCAGTCACCTCCCAGTTCCACCTATTTGTATTATTATTATTACTATTCTTCTGCTCCGCCATTTCCAAATCCACAAAAATCAAAATCCTAATCCTAATCCACAAACCCCTCACCACAATTCTGGAGCAAAAAACCTCAGATTCAAAACGAAGACATTCAAAAGTTTTTGAAATTTATTACCTCCAAATCTAATTTGATTTGTTCTTTCTCTTTTTTCCGGTGTCCCTCTTTCTTACAGATAAAAATGAAAGGCGGAGGCAATGAGAATCATACGACGCCGTTTAATAAAATTTCCTTTTAAATAAACAAATCAAAACGACAGAGACGCCTTCTCGTGTTCGATTTTGGTTCATTATTTTATTTTGATTCATTATTTTATTTCGGTCCATTTTTCAAAATAAATATCAACCAAAATAATATAAAATCATACAAAATCACGAATTTATCAAATACAATGACACTTCAAAATTACGGTGTAATGAGTGTAACGATAAAGGATATGGTATAAGATGATGATAATCATGACAAGGTGCAATAAAAATCTGAATTTAAATTGATTAAATGATAATGGCACACGCAGACTAATCATAAGCCAGTGAGGTGCTTATGATATTTACTATGTTATTTAATTCTTTATAGAATTTTGGACCGACCAGATAGCGTGTTATTGAAGGTAAATAATTATTAGTATTTATACAAATAAATTAAATAAATTGGTGGGTCTACAGACTTTATGAAAATAAAGCAAAAAAAAGAACCATACAAAAGTGCAGAAAATTTGAGCTTGGTATGGCTGATTTACGAATCAATAAATTTATTTTTGATTCAAAAGGCCCAAACTATACCCTCCAAGAAATGGGCCTGTCATTGGGCCTTCATAAGACTTGAAGTTCTTGAATTTTGTAATTTTACTAAGAGCTGTTTTACAAAATTACAAGAAAAACAGAGAAACAGCTTGAAGACAACTTGTACATACAACATTTTTCCATCTTATGGAGATTTTTACAATGGAAAAAAAGATGAAGCAAAATCACAGACAAGAAAAAAAAAGGTAAAAGAAAAAACATTTGCTTGTTGTTTCCTCTCAGGAGTCTTAAGCTTTCATGATTTTTGATTTCATTACATTGTAGATTGTTTACTCCATCAAGAGTTGTCTATGTCGAGTGAGATCGTTAAGGTAAGAAGCAGAGGTGTGATCTAAGTCACATCCGTCGAGACTCACTGTTCTTGATCCACCTGTTTTTTGTTGTACATCAGCTAACCTGTCATCTCCACGCAACATCTGCACCAACTGTATCCAAAACCCAAGTGGTGATTATTTGAACCGCAATGACAACAATGGTGAGTGAGGCTAGTTTTGCTTACCCGGTTCATGTCAGGACGCATAGTGGATACATGATGTATGCACATTGAAGCTGTTTGCATCACTCGTCTGATCTCTGTTTCATCAAAGTCATTTCCTAGCTGAGGATCAACTATTTCTTCCACACTGTTCTTCTCCAGAAGAGGTTTCGCCTATACGAAAAAGCATTCAAACTGTTTTGACTGTTTGTTTCAGAATGCATACAAAGGAGATGGGAAAGAACAGATCATTACCCACATCACTATGCTTTGCCGGCTTGCTGTATCAACAGCTCTACGACCAGTTATGATCTCTAGAAGCAATACACCAAATGCAAATACATCCGTCTTCTCATCGACAATCCCGTGCATAAAGTACTCTGGAGCTAGATATCTGCAAAGAACCAACCAGGTTTAGATTCAAACATCATGAAAACAGATTGACAGATAAGAATTGTAGCTGTGAAAATCTCAGTCTGACCCGAATGTGCCTTCGATAGGGAAAACAATGTGATGAGGCCAATTCTCTGGGAGCCACTTCGCTAGTCCGAAATCCGAAATCTGCAGAAAACCAGTTCATATCAAACTCTCAGTCGATGTTGATTGCTTTTCTGTTGAGTCAATCAATCAGACAATACCTGAGCTTCATAGTCTTGACTGAGCAAAATATTCGAGGCTTTGATATCACGGTGGATAATCCGTCGAGGGCAATCATTATGAAGATAACTTAAACCATCAGCTATACCCAAAGCCACTTTATACCGTTTCTTCCAATCCAAACACTCCTCAGATCCTACAAAAGTTTCAAAAACATCAACACAAAAGAAGGGTTTTTTGGTCTTGAATCAGGTGGAGATTGTATATACCAAAGAGAAGAGAAGCAAGACTGCCATGAGGAGAATACTCAAGCACAAAATGTAAACCACGATCACAGCTGAAACCACGAAGCCTGGCTGCATTTGGATGGTTAACATGTGCGATTATCCCAAGCTCCGATAAGAAATCACTAACCCCTTCTTCTTTCTCTTTGGTATGTCTTATCAGCTTCTTGATCGCCACAATCTCTCCGTCTGGTAAAACACCTTTGTACACCTCCGCATGTCCTCCTTTCCCAATCATGTTCTCTACCAACAAAAAAACAAAAACCAAAACTTTACAACTAACCCAGTTCATAAGACTGTTTCAGAAGGTATGAGTAAAAATTTCGTCTTTCCATAGTTAAATATGCTTCTGTAGGTAAAAGTTTCATCTTTTTATGTAGTGGATAGTTTCGTCTTCTAAAAATTTGATCTTTACCGGGGTTAAAATTGTCGGTAGCTGCATAGAGCTCGTCGAAGGTAAAATTACGCCACGAAGGTTTAGCGACGAGGATTTGATCGCAATTGATTTCGTTTTCCGACGAGGGACAAAACTTGGGTTGTTTCCGCCGCATGTTTCTACGAGTTAGCTCGTAGGTGGCGATAAGAGGAATGACAGAGAATCTCCTCGTTGATTTCTTCTTGATAGAATCGATCATCTTGTTCCATTGAAGTCCGCCGTGATGAAAAGACGAAACATTTGAAGCAGTTGTTGTTGATAATGGAGATGTTGATTTTTCAGGTGAACATGAGCTACAACTGCTGTTATCTGAATCCGAACTCGTTGCCGGAGTTTCAAGCACGCATCTTGGTGATGGATTCTCGATGCTATAGTCGTTTTTTTGTAGCTCTGTTTCTGGATTTTCATTGTTTCTTTTTATCTTCTTCTCCATCTCTGCAAGTGAAATATTTGTTTGTGTTTAAATTTCTTGATGCACGTAAAGTGTTTGTGTAAATTCCTCAATAGGAAATAATAACAAAGCTTCTAATTTGGAGAAAAGGGATTAATCAGAAGCAAAAACATAACGGAAAATTCCTAAATTTAGCATTACCTTCAACAGCCATAGCTTCGGCAAATACTTCGTCTTCTGAGAATCTTTGGTAAGAAGCTTTGAATAAAATCCTAAAAATAATTCACAGCTTCAAACAAATTTCTCCCAGAAACAAGAAGAACACAAAGGAGGAATACATGGTAACATCTCCGAGAGGAGAAGGAAAAAAAAAAACCACAGGCAGGAGAGAATCGGGAGAAACAAAGAAACTCAGGTTTGTGTTTTGGTTTTTGGTTTTTTTTGTTGTTGTACTACTATCTTTAGAAATGGTTATTCTTAGAAGATTTAGAAAGCAAAAAAGAGCTTTGAAGATGAAGATAATGATGTATGGTTCTGGATTAGAATCTCTGCTATATTTATACAACTCCACCATGCAAGTAATCTTCCTTTCTGTTTGTTTAATTTTTTCTTTTTCCTTACGTTTATTAAAATTCAAAAATTAATGCTTTTTGTTAATCTATATAAATTATATGAACTCGTGGAGAAAATGAATAAAAAATAAAATAATAATTCTGAAGATGGGTAACAAAAATCTTTAACTAATCGGTATTTGATCATAAATTAATTATGCAGACTTTATTGAGTATTTTAATTTTAAGATCAGTATTTATACCAAACTGAAATTAAATCAAATTTTAGTTAGTTTTATAATAAAATATTTTAAAAACAAAAAATAACCTTAAAACTAAAAATCCGAGGGTCAGACATATGTGTAACCAACGGCTTCCAACGAACAGACACGGCGACGGTTGAAAATATCTAACACCAGTGAATGGCAAGTAACTGTAATTAATGTGACTAAGAAGACAAGACATCCTCATTGCTTTAAAAGATAATTTGTATTTATTCGAATTACAATTTCACTTAGGGGCTGTTATTGGTTTGATATTTTAATAGAATGTTAGTGACTTTGAAAAATCTAGAATTTA
>CM071718.1:38125197-38145046 GCA_036630335.1 Physaria fendleri | reverse complement strand
AGGCATTACTTCAATAATACTGATGGACTTGTAATTCTGTCCTTATATTTTTGCCTGATTCTTCAAATAGAATATTTAGACTGATGGTTTCCTTATATGTGGTCGAATGCATTTGTAGATATATGTGGTAGATTCCTTGGACCGAGAGAGGATCGGTAAAGCAAAGCAAGAATTTCAGGTATGATATAGAAATTTGCACAAATCTTTGGGTAGAACTAGTCTCTTCTATGGAGCTCCTAAGCTATGCTTATTGGTTTCTTCAGGATATCATAAGAGACCCATTCATGCTCAACAGTGTCATTCTCGTATTTGCAAACAAACAAGACATGGTACTTATCCCTTTGATATATATTTTATTTCTCATTTATCAGTATTAATCCGAACTCTTTTACGAATTGCAGAGAGGAGCCATGTCTCCTCGTGAAGTATGTGAAGGGCTTGGCTTACTTGATCTCAAGAACAGGAAATGGCACATACAAGGCACATGTGCTCTACAAGGAGATGGACTCTATGAAGGCTTAGATTGGTTATCCACTACGCTCAAAGAGGTTAAAGCCGCAGGTTACTCATCCGTGGGTCCCTCTTTTTAACTCGCTCCATTTGCAGAAAGACTAGCTAAATTGATATACAAAGAGTACCAAATCAAGCTCATGGTGTCCCAGTCTATCCACCATTATATATAGTTTTAGTCCATGGCCAAAGTCTGCTTCTTGGCCTCTGATATGGTAGTAATATCGCAGAATCTATCAATACTTTTGTGTTTTTGTTTTCTTTTGTGCTCAGCTTCTGAAAGCTGATGTTAGCCTTCTTTTTGCATGATATATATAACATTGGAGCTTCATTGTAAAATTCTGATGGATAAAATGTATAAAATCTGCAAAGTTATGATAGATGATTGATCATTTAGTGTCTCTGTTGAGCTTTGGTCACTACAAAACATGGTATAACTTCTACAGTATGGTTTTCTAACTCGTTTCTTTGTTGTTTTGTTGCTGCTTACTCTTAATAGCAAGTTCTTTCACCATCTTCGTTAGTTTCCTCATGCTCAGGTCTTTGAAGCTTTCTTCATCAATTATCTTCTTCGTTGTCTTCTCAGCCTCGGTCTCTCCATTGTTGTTAAGAACCATCCCCTCCGCAACATTCTCCTTGTTCTTGTCGCTCTCTAAGGTTGGTTCTGCTTCAGATGGAGACAAGGGAGTTTCTGTCTCATTACCAGCAGCAAGAATTGATGGAGTCTTGTTATCTGAAACAGGAGCCTCTTCTGATGCAACATCAATTGATTCTTGAGATACAGTGTTGTCTTCTAACTCGAGCTCACCTATCTCATAATCGGACCATTCATCGCTGTCTACATCGAGTTCTTTCGGTTCATCAGCTATTACCTTGCTGGCATTAGCTTTGGACTCGAATGCTTCTTGGTTTTTGTCAACAGCATCACCAAACTCATTATCCTCCCATGGATCTGTTTCCTCTGATTCAGATTCAGATTTAGAATCAATCTTCAAGTCTTCAGACTTTGATTCATTGTAGCAGGCCAAAGTGTTTACGGTGGAAGCTGAAATCATGCTGGAATCTTCAGATCTTGTGAGTGTACCTGATTCATTCATCTGTTCCTTATGGGTGGATACATCAACGAAAGAGATATCACCAAGATCACCATATAATATATCAAGATCTGGATCATTCTTTGAATCATCCCATTCCTTCTCCAAGGAATCATTTAAATCTCTCACTGACATAACTTCAATCTCCTCGAGCTTCTCCGAGTTGTCATCTGACTTTGCCTGGAACTTGGAACCTGCATCTTCGTGCTTCTTTGCAGGGGTTTCCTTGGTTTTCAAACTCAGGTCAGCCATAGAATCTTCTAACAATCTAACAGACCTTCTCGTGCTATACACCCGCTGGACCGATGCAGCTGTCTGAGCCTTTCTTGTGCTTCTCGTCGCCGGAGTTTTGCTCACATTGACTTCAGGCATGGTATCAGTGCCATCTAGATTCTGCATTTTAGTGTTTTTGTTTTCTTGATCCATTTCTCTAGCTAGGGACTTGCTAGTCACTAGACAAGAACGAGTCACCAATTCTGAGGACTGAGTTTCATCTTTCGTGGCCTTTCTCCGAGTTGTTCTAGCCACAGTACGAGCAGCACTGGGCAAATTCTTTGCTATACTCGTTGGAGTCTGGTTCGCAAACTCGTCAATACCTTCAACCTATCAAATCATAATGGTAAGACAATGAGAATCATAGTTTAGACAAGCAAATCATATGTAAGTAAAGCAAAACCATCAATCATCAAACATATGGGGCTAATTTAAGAGCAAAAATCCATTACATTTGATTAATTTACTGGACACAGCAGAATCTATCAAGCTCGATTTGATCGATTCATTAGATATTCTTGCAGTAGTATATGAATCTAATGAAAACTTACAATGTCAAGAGCTTTGAGAGCATCGGCCATGGCGATATTGGTCATATTAGCTGGAATTTTGTTCTTCTTACAGAAAAACTGAAGATCTCTTCTCGTAAGACTGTCAAAATCCATGGCTACTATGCAGAGAAATGAAAGAGATTCTCTTTACTTTCTCTTTACTCGTAAGACTGTCAAAATCCATGGCTACTATGCAGAGAAATGAAAGAGATTCTCTTTACTTTTGATTGGTTGAGAAAGTGATAGATGTGAAAACAAGACGTTTATGTTATGACTACAGATCCGAAGATGAAGGTTATTTATAGGCGAGATCATAAACCCTAACTCACCCTACAACAAACCGTTGTAGCATGAAATTTTGAAATTTTAAAAATCAAAAATATAATTATTTATTTTAGTGGGCCTAAGAAATAAAAAGCCCATAATTTGAGTTGGTGGATGGGCCTTTAATTGGGTAACGTAGAAAACACGCGCTTTTCGGCAACGCGTGTAACTTTAACGAATTGCGAAGGTAGCGATTTCATCCGGAGGAGAGAAAGAGAGAGACGGTGACGCGGTGGTTTCACACAGAGAGAGAGAGAGTTATCAGAGAAGGACGGCGAAAGGTTACATAGGAGAGACGAGAGATTTAAACCTAGACTGCGTAAAGAGCGTAGGGTTAGCTTATGGAAGTTTTCCAAATCTGAATGGAAAGCTTAATCCTCGCCGGATTTACTTTGTTCCCGTTTGTTTTAGTTGTGGTCTTGGATTCGCCGATATTCGTCTGTATTACCGACGGCTGAGCTGATTTTCAGGTAGATCAATACAGAATCGTTGAAGGAATTGGTTTTTTGTTTTTTTTGTTGGAGAATGGTGGAATTTTGAGGCCTCTTTGTGGTAGTGACGTAGAGGAAACTGTAGAGAAAGTTTGATCTTGAGTGTAGGGAGGGAGAGAGAAGAATGGCAAGTCCAGGATCATGTGCGGTGGATTGGACGGTGGGGTCTATTGTGTGGGTTAGGAGGAGGAACGGTTCGTGGTGGCCTGGGAGAATACTTGGACAAGAAGATCTTGACTCTACGCATATCACTTCGCCACGATCTGGTACTCCTGTGAAGCTTCTCGGTAGAGAGGATGCAAGTGTGTAAGTCTCTACTTTTTGTCTTCTCTATGTACTTCTTTTGGGTTGATTACTAAATGCAGTTTGGTTTCATCTTTTGTTTGTGCTTAGGGATTGGTATAATTTAGAGAAATCCAAGCGGGTTAAGCCATTTCGGTGTGGCGAGTTTGATGAGAGCATTGAAAGGGTAGAATCTTCTCAAGCGTTGACGGTAAGAAAGAGAGAGAAGTATGCTCGTAGAGAAGACGCCATTCTCCATGCTCTTGAACTTGAAAAGGAACTGCTGAAAAAAGAAGGGAAGCCAGTCCCTGAAAAGGCTAAAGATCCGACCAAGGAGAGAATGGCTATAGTTAGGGTTCAGGATATCTCTAATGGGACACGGGAATCCACAGGTTGTCTAGGAACCAACAACATTGGCGATCTGAGAGATAAAGAGGACGATAGACCAAGTTTTGAGGATGAGGTTGTGCCTCGAATGAGAGGCTTGCAGGACTTTGGACTTAAAACCACCTCATCAAAGCGAAAGATTTCATGTACAAATGGTACTGATACTTCCTTACAGTATATTGTTAGAAGCAACTCTTCAGCTTCTTCGAGTGGAGATCATAGCATGGAGAGGCCAAGCTATACCCTCGGTAAGATGAAATCTGAAACCTTCATTTTTTATTCCAAGATGGTTGGATACTTGAGATTTTTGACATAAAACTTCATTTGCAATTTTGGTTCCCTTTCAGGAAAGGAGAACACTAGGAGTAAGGTGGAGGCTAAAAGGACCAAATATACTTCTACACTAAATGAATCTAATGATATTCCAGATCTGCATGAGAGCTTGCTGAACCACAAGGAGGCAAGACATTCCTCCTTCACCGGTGGTGAAACTCGTTTCTCAGATTATGACCCTCCTGAATTTTTGGAAGATATTGAATCCGATTATTCTGAATCTGAAACGGATTCATCTGATATGGAGGAGGATACTGATGATGACATTGCCTTGTTGTCAGGTGAAGCATTTCTGGACGGCCAAAAGCTAGTTTCTTATCATATAAATGTGTTGTACTTTTGCGAAAATTGGTTCTCTGTTGTGTCTGATGATATTCATTTCTGACTCTTCTTCTACTGGAACTTCTGTCAAGGTTTAAGTTATTCCCTAACTAGAGTTTAAAATCTTCTGCTTCCAGGAGCTGGGCATCAATCAGTGCAACGCAATAGTTTTAATAGACATACGTCAGGAGAAGATGAAAGCACCAGCAGTGGGGAAGATCATTATGAGTCATCTATTTCTGGCGACTCTTCCTACCTCTATGCCCACAATCCTGATAATGATGCTAGTACGGTTTCCAAATGGCAGCTCAAGGGAAAAAGAAACTTGCGCAATCTTCCAGGAAAGTCTGCATATAAGAGAGAAATGCACCGTAATCATCTGGGAGATGGAAGATATGGTGAATATAAGAGAAGGTCATTTGGCCGAAAGCCTATGGGTTATGGGTTAGATTTTAATGGGACAAATGATATGAGTGATGAAATTGATGACACAGATCCCAACGAAAGGCAGTTTGGGGACAGAATGGTTGGACCTGGTGATGATTGTCAGTTCTCACCTATGGTTGCACCTGGACGTAAGAATATCTTTGGCCATGGCATGCTGGACTGGGATGATGATCCTTGGGAAGGCCAGATTGGAATGAAGAAGCGATGGAAGGAAAAAATCGAAGGTATAGGCCAGCAGTTTGACGCTTCTCAACGCAATATTGGTAGAAAAATGGATGGAAGGAAAAAATCGAAGGTATAGGCCAGCAGTTTGACGCTTCTCAACGCAATATTGGTAGAAAAATGTATTCTCCATTGATTGATGTGGAGTTAGAAGTGCGAGGAAGCTATCAGAAAGGGCCAGTCCCTATTGTTTCCCTAATGAGCAAGTTAAATGGCAGAGCGATAATTGGACATCCAGTTGAAATCGAAGTCTTAGCAGATGGTTCCTCCGAGTCATATTTTCAGACAATTGATTACTTTGGTTATGAAACAACGTACCATGACAAACCTTTTCTTCTGCCCCATGCTTGGAAGACTGCTAGAAGGAGTAATTCCCGGGTTCCACGGCTGCATCCATTATCCTCGTCCATCGAAGCGAACGATGACCATTCTCTGGCAAATCAGGGAAGAAAACCGCATGTTAAGAACCTTGGTTTCGGAAACTTTACTAATTATGATAATTCAGCGAGGAGAAATAATTCACTGCGAATTCCTAAACCACCAGCAGAGAGAAAGCAGCATCCTCAGCAGCAAAAGAAGTTGTTGAAGAACACAAACGCTACTCCTAGTCAAAAGACAAGGGCACTATCATCGTTCATTAGCGAGCAAGGACACATCGGGACAAAGGCAGTAAGAGATCAGACACAAGGGCTATCTAATACACCAGTATTACCGAGACCACCAACTGTAGCCTGCATACCAGTCAAACTAGTATACAGCAGATTACTTGAGAAGATAAACAGACCACCATCATCAAAGCAAAATTCAAAAGCCTTCAACGAGAGAAGAAGAGATCAATAACAAAAGTTCTACTCTTCACGGGTACAAAGCAAATAACCTTTATCTAGTCTCTGATTTTCGTATAGATTGAGAATCACGTTTAGGGGCATTACAAATTCTGGATCTTTAAGTAAACCATCAGGCTTTTTATTATGTGATGATTGATGATTCTGAGGGCAAATTTAGTCGTAGGGAGAACATTTTACTTATTAGAGGCTCTGCTTATATATTATCAATGTCTAATTTCTCAAAAGCTTGAGAGATTTAGTCTCAGCCTTAGTTTTATTAGCTTTCGCAGTTTACTTTTATTAGAACTAGGCAAGTTTTTTTAGGATACTATTTGACATACAGTTTGTCTTATTACAAACATTACACACCAGTAGAAACATAAGAGATACTTGATTAAACATGGTGAGTCTTGTCCAAGTCCTCAAGACTTGTCGGGCGAAACCAAGCAGTCTCCTCCAGCACTGCTGACTCCTGACCTGCACCGTCTGTAACTGAACTCTTCTCAGCCGAGTCCGGACCAAACACACCAGTTTGAGGATGGGGAGACCAATATTTGTCAGAATCTGGCTTTATAACTTCGTCAGGTACTGCACTTGCCTGCACTTCATCCTCCACGTTCTTGTCATACCCCGAGGAATGACCACTCCTACTGTTAAAAATGTAACAAATAGCATTGGTAAAACATCGTATGCTTCACAAAAACCGAATATAACGGAAAACTAAACCCCAAGACAGAACTGTCTCTGAAAACTAATCTAGCGATCTCGATCAATTGAACCCGAAAATCCGAACAGCAAACAACAAAACTTTTCTGGAAACTAAAGTAGCTATATCGGGGGTTCAATTTCTACACAACAATATTTTGGTATAAATTTCATTAAAATACTAAGGAAGATAAAAATAAAGTTCCTGTTGAGTGGGAGATAGTTGTTGGGTAGGTGAAACATTACAACTACACTAAACCCACAAGGTCCACAACAACCAAAAAAGAAATCATTTAAATTTATTGAGTCTTTGTATAAAATTTTTATTTATAGAGTCTTTGAGGATTATTAAAGAGGACCGTGTAAATGCCTTTTTATCTATAAGATAATATAGAATCATCAAGTAATGTCAAATATGTCATAGTCAGGTTTTATCAATTAAGTCCAATTCTTATCTTATTTTTTTTTCTCGATATCAGGAAGATTAGACTACACACTTCACGTCTACTCATCATCGTTCAATTAAGGCGGTCAAAAATTTTAACCGGTTATAAAAAAAAATTAAACATAAAACGATTTAACTTTAGTGCCACGTGTCAAATCCTGAACGTGTTTTGATTTGGTATTATCCATTTACGCCTAATGGCATATCCACTTTTTTTTTGTGTACTATACTGTGGTACTTTGATTTTACTTTCTGTATACGAATATATTTTTTTTTTTTTAAAAAAGAAAGTTACTAATAAAACTGGAAAACATTTTTTTTTTGAAAAAAAAAGAAAGATCACACACTTGTGATCAGATCCATTGCGTTTAAACTAAGCAAATATATTTTGAAGAAAAAAAAAATACGACATTGAAAATATAAAATACACAAAATGTTAACTTATCTGAATCTCTAGTCCCTAACAAAAAAGAACCCTGATACCTTAACTTCCTGGATCTGAGAATAATATCTTGAATTTAAGAAAGTGCAAAACCTAAAATTTGTTAATGATAATACACTTGAGAAATAATAAAACATCTAAAAATGTTGTTAAAAACTATATTCATATCAAAATTTTATTATAAATGAAGACCATATACTATACAACTCAAATTAATTAGTATTTTTTTCCTATCATCAATACATATTTTGTTATTCTTTAGCTTCAAAGAAAGATAGTGTTTAGTAGTGGTACCGTGAAGAGAAGAGAGCAGAAGCGGTGGCGCGTGGCTTCACGAGGTGCTTCTTGACGGTGGTGATCACCTGAAAGCTCTTCAATCTAGTTGCCATACAAATCTGTTTCTGTCGGAGATTACAAGAAAGAGATGATAATTTGTCTCAACACACAGATTTTGCTTTTGAGTTTAATGTCTGCTTATATAATAAGCATTTATGTAAGATAATGCTGTGAAAGTGATGTGATCAAGAGACAAAAAGCACACTCTTAATCCACGTTTCTCACCTACTAAACGTCACCGTTTTAATCTCTTCTAACGCCGTTACTTAACAAATGGACGGTGTGTGACGCCGTTGTAATTATTTGGGCCGAGTAAAAGCCCATATGAGCCCATTTTAACAACTCTTCTGTTGTTGTTTAACAAACGTGTACTCGTATCACATTCCTTAATCCTTGCACATCTTTTCTTCCTCTTGACCTACAGATCTAAGCTCTCGATCTCGGTGATAATGGCGCTTGAATGGGTGGTTTTAGGGTATGCAGCGGCGGCTGAAGCGATTATGGTTGTTCTATTGACGATGCCGGGACTTGATGGACTCCGAAAAGGATTAGTCGCTGTTACGCGTAATCTTCTCAAACCTTTTCTCTCTATAGTTCCTTTCTGTTTGTTTCTCTTGATGGATATCTATTGGAAATACGAGACTATGCCTTCGTGTGATGGCGATTCCTGTACACCGTCGGAGCATCTCCGTCACCAGAAGTCTATGATGAAATCTCAGAGGAATGCCCTACTTATTGCTTCTGCACTTGTGTTCTACTGGATCCTTTACTCAGTTACCAATTTGGTTGTGAGAATCGAGCAACTTAACCAGAGGATCGAGAGGCTCAGGAACAAGGATTGATTGTCTCTCATCTGAGGTCCGATTCAGTGTAATGCCTTCTTATTTATGAGTTTTGTCGTTCTTATCTCGTTAGATTGTTCTCTGTTTCTAATTTGTGACTTTATTTTCCGGAGATTGAATGATTTATCCTACTTTTCTATGCTTGGATTCTTATTTGTTTACCGGATTGAGATTATTTTCTTGTTGAATTTTGATTTGACTATGATCTTCTCTTCAAGACTGGCATTGATGATCCTGACACACACACACACACACACACACACACACATGATTGATGGTTTTGATTGATTATATGCCACATTGTGTGTTTCTTATATGTGCCTTTTTCTTCTGGAGATTTAATGTTTTATCCTGTTTTTCTGTGCTTGGGTTCTTATTTGGTTACCAGATTGAGATTAGTCTTGTTGAATTTTGATTTGATTAGAGATTGTGGATATAAATTTGGTAATCATGGAACCCAGTCTGCTTAATAGTGTTCAATGTCTCATTGTGAATTGATTTTAGGTAATTTATTACATGCATTCGATGAATTAGAGAGATTGTGAATACAGATATGGTAATCAGGGAACCCTTCTGCTTACTAGTGTTCAATCTCTGCATTGTTAGTTTCTGAGATAAATCCAAATTGTCTGATATGTGTACAAAATAATCGTGTGATATTGTGATATGCTCTGGTAGAAATAAGAACCGATCATGAACCTGAGATTGACCAATACCAAACAATCGACTATAATTTGATCAATCAGCAAAAGTCTTGAGTAATAAATTTATACTTGCATCCCTGTGGACCTTGCTGTGATATAATTTGATCAATCAGCAAAAGTCTTGAGTAATAAATTTATACTTGCATCCCTGTGGACCTTGCTGTGAAAGACTTTCATTTTTTTGCTTGGCTTCCAATTACTCGAGTTCTCTTAATTACCTTTTAAAATGTGTAAACTCTGCCCACTCTTACTTTCATATGTATTTACTTGAAGTATAGACTGAGATTCATGTCCAATATCCTTGTGAAAAGTACTCAATATACTTGATCTGACTTCTGATGTATGTTCAGTTTTACATAAATAACATTCTATGTCATATAGTTTAGTCATTTGATCAAAGCCTTTCTGATGAAATGAGTGTTATGATTTGTGTTTTCTTCTTATTGGGCCACGGACGTGTACACGTTGTGTTTTTATATGAGTTGCGAAGGCGATTGAGATAACATATTAGATTCGTTCTGTTTTGCTACTTTTTTAATAATGTGTGTTTTAAAATGGCGATCATGTGCTCTAGGGCATAGAAATAGTCCATCAATAAAATAAATTTTGATTTATTGAATCAATCATGACCCCTAAAGTCATTGAATCTGTTCAACATATATCGACACGTATCCGTAGATTCGGTAAAACAGAGATTCTCGATAAAACCTCGTGCCTTCTGTTTCCACCCACCACGTAAACAAGTAATCTAATCTCCATCCATTTATACATGTACTTGCAACATGTCATCATCATCTAACGAACCAAAAATATCTTTTATCTCTCTGGGCATTAAGACCGCAAAACCAGAACCCATGTTCTTGGGGCGTGTCATGTTATTTCCGAAACAGAGAACTCATTACAAGATAATGTTTTTTAATTCGAATATTCTTTACGTCAACAATTCTAACTATATTTTTTTTTATTTTACATTACAAGCCGACTACATTCATGTGCTTATATAAATGCAAATGTTCTCGACTCTTCATAATTTTTAGAAATAGCTTTTCAAGAAAATTAAAAGATGCATTATCAAGAACAGATGGAGTCTCTTGTGTTGGGTGAAGAACAACGCAGACGTGGAAACGCAAACGCAGACGCTGATGAAGAAGGTGTTAACTCTCCCGATGATTCAGACCGTCAAAGTTCTTCTTCTTCCTCAAGGTAAATATAAATCAAAAATTTCAATTTTAACCATTGAGTTTGAAGCTTGTTTCAATCTTATATAATATGAAAAGATCATTGCAAAAAATTAAAGATTTCCTTTTTTTGTTCACACATGAAGACCATTTTTGAAATTTGGGAGAGGATTAAGGTCATAGGGTGTAATTTTTTCTAAAGATTACGGTCTCTAATTCAAAACCAATTTGAAACGAATATATTGTTTAATCACATCACATTTTTTCGTTTTTCTCAGAGATATTGGTCCGTATAACCATTGATCGATTGATTTCAGATCAATTGAGCTATATTTTGGGCCCGATCGATTTCGGATCGGCAAAATAGTGTGAATCCAAATACTCATCACATTTTTTGTGGGATCTTTTCTTCACACAAAATCTTTACTTATTTTCATAACAGGAGAGGATTATCGAAACACTACAAAGGTAAATCACAATCATTCACATCATTAGCAGAAGCACTAACCGTAGAAGATCTAGCAAAACCAGAGAATCCATTCAACGCAAAGCTAAAGCAACGACGAGAGAGTCCTCACTGTCGGAGATTATCAGGATGCGGCGGTAATCTAAGTGGTCACGACATTAACAATACGCCACCGCGATTTCCAGGTAACAGACCACCACAAAGAGCACAGACTCTCTCGGCGGCTCATATATCGGCTTTGCTCACTCGAACCTAAACACATCTTTCATTTTGGGGTTATGTTTTTCTATATTTCACTCTTTAGTTTTTTTAAAATTGTATTAAGTTAATTACAAGTGTTCTTCACTCTTTGATGTAATTTTCAGTTTAATTTACCACTTAACCGTATATAATCATAATTTTTTTGACCTGGTTGATTAATTAGTACAATTGAAAAATGAATAAACTACACATAGTAGCACAAGAAAAACAAAAATTACACTCAATAGCACAAACCTCTCAATAGCACAAACCTCTCAAAATTACATTCAATAGCACAAACCTCTCAAAATTACATTCAATAGCACAAATTTTTTTGTTTACACATGTTTTTGTTTTTTATTTACACATGATTTTTTTGTTGTGCTAGTTTTGTAATTTAAGAGATGGTTTGTGCTAGTGAGTGAAAGATTTTTTTGTTGTGCTAGTTTTGTAATTTAAGAGATGGTTTGTGCTAGTGAGTGAAAATCACCCTTGTGCTAGTTTTGTAATTTAAGAGATGGTTTGTGCTAGTGAGTGAAAATCACCCTTGAAAAATTGATAAATTAAGGAAAAAGGTAAAATTCTGTAATAGCCTTATTGAGCCTTTGATAGGCTATACTGGAATATTATAGGCCTTTGATGGGCTAGACAGGAGAGAAAGGACAAATTAGGCTTACGCGCTTAGAAATCCCTTTTTTTTTTTTTTTTGGTCAAACTTCTTTTATGTTTTTTTATTTAGAAAAAGGCCAATTTGGTGTGTTATAATATAACACACGGGTTTTTGACTCACGTGCTCTAACTGCGAGTGGTCTCGTATTTGCATCACCATGGGGCCCACGTAATATTTGCGTAGTAACCCATCCGATTATAATATCAGCCCACCATTCAATTGGGCCGTTTTATTTAATAGGCCCATATGAAAAAGACGGTTACCTTTTTTTTTGACTGAAAAGACGGTTACCTTCTTTTTTTTAACGATATTTTTCCCAAGTTTCACCGTATATTTTTACACAAATTAAAAACACTGTATTTATTTTTTTTGGATTGACCGGTATCCTAGATGGCTTTGCCAACCAGACTAATACGGATCGGGGTCCAGATAATGTAATATAGTCCCTTCCCCAGGCGTCTCTCGAACTTATGAGATTGAGATTGATATTGTAGGAGAAGTCTTTTAAAATTGTCATGACAGTTTTCTTACTGCGTACCATTTTCCGAGATTATACCTGTTCGTACTGTCCACAAACGATCGAAAAGGACCGTTTATCCAGATAAAATCGTAAAATCTGTAAACACAGAGACACATTGGTCTTTTATCGCGGACAATGGCACGCGGTCGTCTATGGCAATTCACAGAATTTCGAAATGGCAGTCCACATAAGATCCAAAGACAGAAATGACGGTCTCTATAATTTCTCATATAAATATGTGTATTTATTCTTAAATATATTTTATTTGAAAATATTTTAACAACATTTACGAGCACAAACTTGCGAGGTCTTTTTTTCACATTCAACTACAAGCAGTTTTAATAATATCTTCAAAATGTTGTTTCTCATGAATAAGAAGATGACCAGCTCCAGGGACTTCATGTAGCTTAATCCATGGAAGCTTATCACATAAATAAAGCAAAACCTCACGCGATATTTGCTTGTCTTCAAGTGCACACCAAATATGAACTGATCCTTTGTTATCTTCTGAAAATGGATTGCTTAGTTCGGTCGGATCAAACTCCCAATTCTCATGTCCTGCAATAATGTCTCTTTGCATGCTCACATATTCACCTTGTCTTAGAGCCGACTCCTAGACCACATATAAATCAATTATGAGTTTTTATTTTATTATTTTCAATAAAATATGGTCAAATTCATTATTATAAGTAAACCTCTCGGCGGTTATGAGATTTGGAATATCACAAGCGAAAAACAAATACCACAAGAGAATCAAATCCGAGTTATTTAGGGCTGATGATATATATAATAACCATTAGACTACAAACATATATTTAGAAAACTAAAAGGCAAAATAAATTATAATAAGAAAAGACCGAAAACTGAAATTTGGCCAATTTGGCCTTAGGGTCGGACCTATCTCTCATGTAGATTGGCCCGCTATGCCCTGCAAAACCTCGTTAAAAAAACTACATACCTAGACCTGTCCCACTTTTTATGTGAGTAAATAAAATTGATTCGGATCCGTATTTGCAAAACCGTGGTATCCAGAGATAGCATGCATTATAATTAAAAACCAAAAACCACATAAATTTGCAAAACCGTGGTATCCAGAGATAGCATGCATTATAATTAAAAACCAAAAACCACATAAATCTTCAGCTAAAACTCGTAAAACCGAAAAGAAAACAAACAAAAAAAAGGTATAGTTATATGGATTAATTGTGCAAATTCATTATTATAAGTAAACCTCTCGGCGGTTATGAGATTTGAAATACCACAAGCGAAAAACAAATACCACAAGAGAATCAAATCCGAGTTATTTAGCAAGCGAAAAACAAATACCACAAGAGAATCAAATCCGAGTTATTTAGGGGTGATGATATATATAATAACCATTAGGCTACCAACATATTTGGAAAACTAAGAGGCAAAATAAATTATAATAAGAAAAGATCGAAAACTGAAATTTGGCCAGTTTGGCCTCAGGGTCAGACCTATCTGTCATGTAGATTGGTCCGCTATGCCCTGGAAAACCCCGTTAAAAAAAACTACATACCTAGACCTGTCCCACTTTTTATGGGGTCGTGGTCTAATTTGCCCTTAAAAAATTTGTTGGAGTCTCCATGCCCCTTAAAAAATAAATTTTTTTTTGCCATCACTTCTGTGTTTTTTTTTTCAAAACAGGCGGAGGGGTTTGGTTTTTCTTTTAGGGGCATGGAGACTCCAACAAGTTTTTTAAGGGCAAATTAGGCTTTGATTCCTTTTTTTAATGTGAGTAAATAAAATTGATTTGGACCCGTATTTGCAAAACCGTGGTATCCAGAGATAGCATGCATTATAATTAAAAACCAAAAACCACATAAATATTTGCAAAACCGTGGTATCCAGAGATAGCATGCATTATAATTAAAAACCAAAAACCACATAAATCTTTAGCTAAAACACGTAAACCCGAAAAGAAAACAAACAAAAAAAAGGTATAATTATATGGATTAATTGTGCAGATTGAAAATTCAAAATAAAAACAAAATATAGGATAAATAATATGAATATTAATAAAATGTAGAATAATTTTTAAGTAATATGTGAAATAATATTAAATTAAATGTAAGTACCTTGATATATGAATGTTTTGTATGCTTATCAGCAAGTTCAATATCACGCTCGGTCATAGTTTCTCTAGGATTCTGACTAAATGGTGAGAACCATTTCTGAGTCATCCACCAATACAACAACCATGGAACATAGTGTGCTACTCGAAGTGTCCACTGATTTCTAATTGGCAACTTCTTCATCGCCAAACTCGACAAGTCTTTTGGCAGACGACTCCACCAAAAATTCAGTATAGGAACCACCAATGTTGCTCCACTTAATCTATACAAATTGTTAAAAAAAAAAAAACATTCACATTAGTATAGATTATATGATCTTAATTTCATAAATTACTAGATGACCGACCAATGGTTTAAAGTGATAATATATGACCAAAAATGTTTATAAATACCTATGAGGAATGTATTTGAGACAGCCATAAACTGGATAAGCTCCAAGTGACATTCCTAAGACATGGAACTTTGGACCAATTTGCAACTTATCAGCAAGTTCTTCAATATCATATGTATCAGTTTTTATTGTTCTTGATGGATGAGGATCACTTTCTCCATAACCAGCTCTATCAAACAACAAGAAGTATATCTTGTATTTTTCAATCATTTCCTGAAAAAGCCAAAATGAGTATTTATATATATAGAATGTAAATATTATTAGATCGGTTCTATGCCAAAATAAAAATTAAAAAAAAAAAAACATGAAAGTGAAGGAATTCGATCTAGTTTGATTTTCTTCTGTAAATTCAAATTAAATCAATAGGAACTCGGTCTAACTATGGTGAAGTCAGACTACAATCACTAAGTAAAGCGATTAAATTAAACGAAAGTCCAAATAAAATCAACCAACCAACTAGAACATGAAGATCAAATGGGAGGGCAGAAGAAGCTGGGAAACAAAGAAAAAATTATCTTCACAAAAGGTTAAAACCTACGATCTAAAGGCGAGAGGGTGACCAAGCCAGACGCCTAACACTTAAAGCAATGGAGGAACTCTCTAAGACTAACCAATCCCAAAAGCGGAGAAGGAAGAGAATCTCTAGAGCTTAATAACCACAACTCACCCGAACTAATACAATGACAAGGAACGAGTTACCCGAAGTATTTAGTTTAGGACGTAATCATATATATTAATTTAAAATAAAAAAATACCTGTGTGATTTTTAAATCAACAAGCTTGGAACTTCCAAATCCATGGAGAATGATTATTTTATTCTTAGCTTTGTCTTTTGGAAACCCTAATTCTCTATAGGCCAAGTATCTGCCATCATTGAGTTTGATTCTTGGAGATATATCAGAAACATTATCTGGCAAAGGATTTGGTGGTGGTGGTTTGATTGATTTGTAGAGATAAAATGCTAGTAAAGAGACAGAAGCAACAACAAACAACAACATTTTGAACTGATGATTTGATCAAGAGATGGGTATGTAGTATTTATAATGTTTTTTGGTGATGATATTGTTGGTTTAAATGGATTTATCAATATTTAATTATAGTGACAAAAAGAGAAGACAAATCTATGAGTAATAAAATAAGACAGATACTATGACTAATTAAACATATTTAGGAGATCTGGCAATATAAGAGTTTTAGATTTGAATCTAGATGAAAATAAAGAAGAGCGTATTTGTTAACATATATATATTAGATCATGATAAATAATGACACGTATTATATATAATATCTTTTTAATTTTTGACGTGTATAAACACAAATTAGAATAGGAAAAAAATCACCATTAAGAATTGTTAGTACTTAAAGTTAAACGCATCATAATGCTTTACATGCTCCATTCAATTAGCTGAGAGTAACCTCTGGTATCAAAGCTTTCCTACGCCTACTCTCACCTTTAAAATCGGAAACTACAGCTTTAGTATAGATAATGAACTGTATATAGAACATTATGGAATACGATAGAATAATATTTGAAACTGATTCTCTATGCTCATCAATGCTTACATGCTCCATCTACTTGATCGAGAGTAACCTTCTTGACAACCAAAAGTCAAGGTATTGTCTCTATACGTCTTTGACTTGTTCACTCGACTAAGAAGATTTTTGGAACGGATTTATCGGCAAAATATGCACCTTTTTCCTATTTATTTTGGTTTCATTGATAACTTTATATTTCTATTTGGCTCAAACTAACTTTGGATGTTAAAAAAAGAACGCACCAAACACTACTACTAGAGTAATTTATCGAATGAGAACTCTAGTTCATTGAAATAGTGGTATCCGAAAACAAACATATCAATGTAACATAAGAATCTATACGGGTTCAAATTTAAAATTTGTAGACAACATTTAAATGTAATGAACTAGTATTATTTTTCAATCTAGAGCAAAGAGCGGCTTATCAGAAATTGAAAATAATAGTGGTAAATACCCGAATATAAATTAATAGTTTATGTTTTCAGAAAAATTCAAAGAGTAACGTTTATATAAAAATTAAATAGCAAAATTTAATATATAAGTCCATGGTGAGTGGTGAGAATGACCTGTCTAAGCAGGAAAAGGAAACATTATTTATTCTTTCTTCATAAAGTTGTCACTGTATGATAACATTATACATTGAGCACACTACCACTGATTTACACATTTGCGTGCGAGGCAGATTATAGAATATAGATCTAGAGAAGGTCTTGAGCACACTACCACCACTGATTCTGAACTCCATCTCCATCTCTCTATCTCTCTCTAGAAGAAAAGAAAAAAAAAACAAATTCAATCTTTTAATCTAAAATGGGCCTGATATGGGCTTTTAAATGTGTAATTGGGCCTATGTCCAAACATAGTCAACGTCATTTACTTAGTTCGGTGTGGCTGTGGCATCCTTAATTTGAAATTATTATACTATATATAGACTACCCATGAACTAATAAAAACTCTTTTGAATAACTCTGAGAATACTTTCTGCGATCTACTTTTTATATATTACAAAGGTTAGATACTTTAGCAAATATAATCTCTAAATTATGGACTTATAAACTCTTTTTGATTTATTTGATTGATACAATCATACAAGTAACTTCTACCAAAAAAAAAAAAAAGAAAGTTAAAAAAAAAAAAAAAGAAAGTAACTACCATTTTTTGAAAAATTGTAATTACTCATGTTAGCATGATCTACGGTACCGTGTCTAATACGTTGGGTATTGTTAAAGACAGATGCATGCACCTTTGGCCTTATTTATGTCAAAGTTACTGACACTAAATGGTTGAATAAACCAAATAGTAAAATTGAAAAGAATAGATAACAAATATTTTATTATTAATGATTATATTATTAGATTAATATATTAAAAATAAGTTAATATCTAATCAAATTAAGTTAATAATTAATCAAAAAAAAGGAAAAAAAAAAAGAAAATATAATCAAAATATAAACAAAACATAAGCAAAATATAAGTATAATACAGATAAAACATAAACAAAATATAATTAATTAAACATAAATAAAACATAAGACAACTACTTCAATTACCTATTTGCACATGATCTGCACTAAAAATTATCGGCATTCATTTATCTTCATAATCTCTTCATCTTTAAATATACCGAGACACATCTTTAGGCAACTCTATGACACTAAACTTCTCCAGTCTAACATCAAACCTAACAGCAATATTGTCCGAATCGAAACAGCGTGCCAAATAGAAAACATTATACAGACTCCTTGCTTGTGGGTATGTGTGGAGGACCAAAATCATCTATGCCTTTCCATAGAGTTCCAGTTTTTACTACAACGACACTGAATATCTGTCGACGAAACCTTCCAGTGGAAGCAGTCCACATGACAAAACAGTACACCACCTTGTATTGGTCTAAAACAGGATCATACCCAAAGAAACACACATCATGTCGTTCTTCTTTGTTGTCTTATTATTCCTAAATCCGAGATGAATTGTGTTGCGTTGACCTCCTCTTGACGGTTGATAATTTATGCATTTCCATATTACAAAACAAGTAAAACTAATAAGATTCTTTTCTTCCAGCATCACATGTATTTTGTAAGGGAAAATAATTTTTGTTGAATCTCAATGTTGTTTATCTCTTCACTCTGATTTTGTCGACTTTGGTTTTGTAGCTGGTTGAGCAAGCAGAAGATGGAATGTGTAATTACAAGTACAAGACGATCGAGTCTACTTGTCAAAAGGTGAGTCTTTTAGCTATTGATTCAATTGGATTTGCATGTCATGGAGTAAATTAGGAGTTAGTGCGATTTGATTTTTATTTGTTTGTGTTTTTCCAGGTTATTGGTTACTCAGACGCCGATGTTGCAGAGTATAAATACACGTCTAATCCTTATCTTGTGTCACTGGTGAATCATCTATGGAAATACCTGACCGATGCTTGTAGCAAGAAACCACCTCCTGTTCCAAAGGTATCTTTTGTTATTGAAATGTGGATTTTTGGTGATTTTGGTCCTTGAATGTTGTTATGCTGTTTCCGTGGAGATGACATTTTGATGAAAAAGATAGAGATTTTGTGTGATAAGTGCTTCTTAATCCATGACCAAAAAAAAAGTGCTTCTTAATTCCCGACCAAAAAAAAAAGAATTACAGAAATAAATTATGTTCAGCTCCTATTACTTTTTGTACCTCAACTATTTATAATACTAGGAATCGTACCCGCACTAGATGCGGGGTTATTTAAGAATAACATTATTTAAAATTATATAAAATTGAGAAATATATTCAAAAGCGTATATATTTGCGAAAATATTTTAAATTATTATTTTATGTTAATTAGAAAGAAAAAATCAAAGTTTATACTGACTTAAGCCAAATTGTAACATCCGTTAACCATTTTAGTCATTCCATCAATTATCTGTTATTAAATCTATATAATAAAACTATTAAAAAAAATATAGTGTATGAATAAAATTATGTTAAGTTAGATGAATTTTGACATTTATTTTTCATAGACTTTTAAATTGTTTAAGATCGGAAACAAAATATAAAGAAGTCAAGAATACTTAGTCGGTAAAAATTTTGCTAATATAGAACTGATTGAGATTAAAATAATTTTGCTTACTATAGGGATATAATTTGATTTGATTTTTTTTTATTGTGAGTGTTATATATAAACTACATAAATGTTTTATAATATATTAATATTTTTTCTTAAAATTTTTGGTTCTTGATAAAT
>CM071718.1:38112894-38124014 GCA_036630335.1 Physaria fendleri | reverse complement strand
GTCAACCCTCCAAAGTGCTATTTCCCATAAACCCAAAAAAACAGTGGTAGACCATGTAAAGGACCCTTTAATCGATTCACTACATATGAAAGATTAAATTATTCATTTATTTTAAACGAGGTTGGTATACATAAATAGTTACCACATTTGAAGAGCATATTATTTCAAACCCTAGAAAAATAGATATAATAATTGATAAAATGATAGAGTATATGCTTATGCAATTGATGAAAAGGGAAGTGTAATTTAATATCTACTACAAGTGCTTGAGCAGAGAAAAAGGACTGACATACTTTTAGCATCGTGCGACCTGAAAAAAGTTTACGGGAGAGATCAAAACGAATTAGGGGTTTAGATTTTTGAATTCTTTTTTTTTTTTTTTTTTTGGGGTGGACAAAAGATTGGGTTTAGATTTTTGAATTCTTTTTTTTTTTTTTTTTTTGGGGTGGACAAAAGATTAATGTTATTTGTAGTATTATATTACATTTAATCATAGTTTTAATCATGAACAATCTGTAAAAGTAGTTCAAAGTTTTATTTAACTAACTTATTTTTATAGGCTTTTATTTGATTTTACCTTTTCACTATCATCATAAGTCAATAATGATCAATAATATCCACATTATCTCGATCTATACTTGTAATTTTTTTTCTTTTTCTAATCTATCTAGACTTCTTTTTGGCTAGAACATGATAATTTAATTAATTTATTCCAAACTCTCTTTTTCCTGGATATTTTTAAAACCTATACCCAATATTTTGTCTTGCATTTAACATATGAAGATGAGAAGCTCATCAAGTTCCATGAATCATGCGGTTGATCAATGGTTTATCAAATACTTATATCCCATATTTTGGATTCGATTCCTAGAAACTGTTGTTTCATACAAATTAATGGTGCAAATTATGCGGCTAGTTAAAATTTAGTATTTATAGTTTAAGAATCGTCCATCGGAAAAAACTTGTCTATCATTAAATATGTCGCTGTAGATCCGAGTGTTACGAGGAAAGGTCCATGGTGAAATTGTTGTTTGTAGGAATGGTTAGTTAAAACTTTTTATTAATACGTTAGATCAAATTTTTGTGATGATGATATGATCAGTTAGGTTTCTATGAAATTTATAATTTCTTGACATATGTCACCGATAGAGAAGTACATGATTAGTCGCTTCTCTTACCAGAGTCGTTGCTCCTACGGCTCGATATGACCAATAAAAAGAACACATGGATTGATTTTACGAATATTTCATAGATTTTGATTTTCATAATAGCCAAATTAAAATAAATTATTATTTTTAAAAACTTTTATTCAGTATATTAAAATTATATATTTTGAAATTTCTACGTTTTCGAAATACTCATAATTCATGAATATTGTTTTCGTAATTATTACCAATAGATTCATGTTGATAATCACCGGCTTTTCAATAGTAATCGTAATTTACATATCATCTTAAAATATTTACTTGAACAAAAAACAATTCACTTCAGATATTTAAAACAACAAATTTATAACGTGTTGTTGGATTACAAATAATCAAATAGATATTATGTCAACATATATAACATTTGGAAATAATCAATTTATATTAAGTATCAAATGAATAATTGAAAAAAAAAAAATAGTGTGGGGCTACGAAGATGTTAGAAACATCAGTGGAGGAAATAAAAGAGAAAGAGCTTTGATTTGAGGGTAAATATACAAAACATCACAATCTGCAGAACGGTGAGAAAGAGACATTACCTCTCTGCCCAACCACATGTCTACCATAATCCCACAGCTCATTCAATTTCTTTTTTTTTTTTTTTTACCTCTCTGCCCAACCACATGTCTACCATAATCCCACAGCTCATTCAATTTCTTTTTTTTTTTTTTTATATTTGTCAACTTTGTAAATTGTAACTCATATCATCTATTCACTTACCAACTGTATATTTCTCAGTTCAGAATATTTTAAAATAAACCAAAAAAGTTGGTGGATTTATCATATACAGATATTATAAACAAACAACATTGTAATCTGTAGAAGCGTAAGGTCAGATATTACGCACAAGTTTTTGGAAAAGATGATGATAATTATTCTCATTACATGATCGT
This sequence comes from Physaria fendleri, assembly GCA_036630335.1. Classification (NCBI taxonomy): domain Eukaryota; kingdom Viridiplantae; phylum Streptophyta; class Magnoliopsida; order Brassicales; family Brassicaceae; genus Physaria; species Physaria fendleri. Next base: position 38,121,916 of record CM071718.1, on the reverse strand, counting down.
ATATACAACTCTCAATCAAATCAATAATTGATGAACAATAGCAAAATAATTTATGATCAAACTCGCGTTAGTCTAATCATTATTTATGTTCTAATGTTTAATAGCAATATACCTTATCTTTTACAATATACGGTTCAACTTATAAACGAGAAAATCTCAACAACATTTCACGTTTATATATCATTTTTTTTTTTTCAAAACTATTGTTCTCCTTTTTATTAAAAAAAAAAATATTTTATGAAATGTCGACGACTGTTTAAAAATATAAAATGTATACATGGAAAATAATTCATTTTTTTTTGCATTATATGCATATAACCATAAATGGGTAAATGAAGATGAACATCACATTCACAGTTGTTGACATCCTTAGGATACGCACAACGAAAGAGACATTATTTTGTCCATACTCTTGAACTCCATTTTTTCTTTGAATAATAACAAAACGTATATTAATTGAGAAAATCCATAAGAAAACAAAAATTCTCAAATCAATATTAACTATTCTAACACCTCAATAGGAAACCAAAAATGTCGGTTGAGAACGACTTCTCAATTTAATTAACAAATTTGACTTCCCACTCATGTCATGGACCGATCCAATGTACCAAAATTGAAACCGACCATGTCGGTTTAATAAGTCAACTTAGAGTTCAATTGAGTTAAAAAAAAAAAAAAAAAAAAAAAAAAAAAAAAAAAAAAAAAAAAAAAAAAAACTATGGTCATAAAAAAATATCAATGTGTAGACCAGAGCTCTTAGTGATGGATTAAGATCTCTTAATGCTTATTTATAGATACTAAAAGAGATTAGTAGTGTATAAATAGAAATAAAGGATTTGTCGGGGGTATGTCCAATGATTCTGCGCCCATGATTAAGAGATCAAAGTGGTCCATTATCACATATTTGTCAAAACATGAAACAGATTTATATGAGTTAAGAACAAGAAGACAAGGTTTAAAATCCGATAACATTCTTTCACTTTCTGATACTTTGGCTCGACACGGTTTAAATGGTCCAGACCGGAGTGTAGTACAGTAAGCGAAGCTAAAAGCTTCTTGACTCTTCACTCTTCTTCTTGCTCTCTCTCCCTTCCATTATTTGAATGGCTCACACGTGAACACAACGTTCCATTTATGAACGTGGCTTTCTTTAATTGGTTCTGATCTTCAAGGATTGTAGTCCCACGTGGGAATTCAGCATGGCGTCATATTGTGGGGACTCTCTCAATTTTTTTTCTTTTAGGTTACTGTTTTATTTATTTTTGTTTTGTTTTGTGTATTGTAAGTTTATAACATCATCCCGTTAATGAAATTGAATATTATCCTGTAAGAATAAATGAATCTTAATAGGGATAGGAGCTTCAATCATAGTTGTCTCTTGACATTTTGACAAACACAAAACATGATCGATACATAAAACAGAATCAAACATATATTTTTGTATTAACATGTAACGTTATTCTAAAACATTATATGACCTCATAACAAGGATACAATGAGTTTACATGGTGTGTCAACTCGAATTGTCATGACACAGGGCACACATTGCTTCACCACTGTCTCCACGATACCAAGTAGATGTTAAGTTTCTTTCTTTTTGTCTGAAATCTTGCGATGGGCCCCAACGGCTTAATAAATGAGAATAGTGGGCTCAAGCCCACGTAAGTCATACCTTCTTACAAATGTCAGAATTTGAGAAACACGCGCTTCAACACGTGAGACTTTATAGTCCTTCCTTTTGGTTTTCTGCTAAACCATCATCCGGTCCGGGTACAATTGGGTAACGGTATGGATACTCCGACCGTACACGTATCTTAGCTCCGACAATAGTGGCAAGTGGTGGCGATCAAAAACAGATATTTCGCTCTAAAGAGTTAACCCAATTTAGGAAAAGTTTGGAAAGATGATGATGAAGTAAGTGAAGAGGGAGAGATACAAAAAGATGTGGCCGTGTGTTGTAAGAGACCAAGTCACCCGAACATCTCCACCTTCACACGCCATTCTCCTACCTCTCGGATCTAACCAACCAAAACCCTCCACGTCATTTGCAATCCGAGTTCCCGTGAGATAAGGATCTTTACATGAAGCAACCAGACATGGCCGCAGAGTCTCTCACACACACACACACACACACACACACCACACACACACACACACACACACACACTCACCTCTAACCTTAATCTTCACAACCTTTTTGTCGTCCCCTCGTATGGAATCCATTGTGGCGCCACAATAATATCTTCTTTTGCTTCTCTGCTTCTTAAATTTTGTTTCTTTCAGGTGGATTTGATCTCCATCTACTTAAAACAAACAAAAACAAAGATATAATCTTTTTGGGATTACTTAAGTTTGATTTCGACGCTCTGGTTTTGGAAGGTAACAATCTGGTCTGGTGTTCTGTTTTCATTACTGTAGGTTACATTCTTAATAGATTTTGTTTTTGGGCATAGGGAAAAGATCGGAGGAATGAAAGATGAGGTGAAGAGAATGACAATTCCACCATGTTCCCAAGGGTTCATGTGAATGATACTGGAAGTGGAGTTTTGTCTGGCAAAACAACGCTGATCTTTTCTAAACGTCACACTCTTCCTTCTCAGACCAACATCTCTGAGACTTTCTCTTTGGCTCTTCCTCCACCACCAAACAAGACCCATCTCGTAAGTCCTTTTAATCCACTCATCTTATTTTTTTGATTGTGTGTGTAAGTATGTCTGCATGTTTTCATACAATGATGGTTTTGATGAATTAGAATTGGCAATGCGATTTCGAATACATGACCTGTCTGAGTATGTTTTGATAAAACAGATTGATGGACCTGAAAAGAATCAGTTTTCACTTTTCACCAATCTGCAACACTAATAAGTTTGAGGAGAAGATGAACAAAACTGAAATGAATTATCAAAGTCCTAGAGTATCATCAATTACTAATCCTAGGACTTAGATAATTCCTTTCAGTTTTGTTCATCTTCTCCTCAAACTTATTAGTACCTCAAGAACCTTACTAGGATTCTGTTAAGGTTCCTGTTGTTAAAAACTCAGAAAGAAATAAATAACAAACAAACACAGATTTGTCACTCCAGTTTTGTACTAGCAGTAGCAATAAAGCAGGAGGAGAAGCTATTGGTTCTCAGATCCTTTTGTCTGAAAGCTTGGATAAGGAAAGCCAGAATGGGTCTCCTAATATGATGAATACTCAAGTACATTGAAGAAAATTTTCTGAGTTTAACAATGAAACTCAAAAGAAGCTCAAAACTCCGCCTCGTCATGAACAAGATGCTTCAGACTGCTCTGCAGTATACTCGTTGTCTGATATAAGTGCATTTTCTTATGATGTTACCAGAGGGATAGGTGAAAAGAGGTTTTGGAAGATGATAACATATATGATTATGTTATGTATCCTCTCACTTTTCTTATGATTCCAGCTTCATAACTTTGCGGTATTTCTTACTATTTCTTATTGATAGTTTCAGTCAAAAGATCTTTGCAGGATAAGTGTTTGAGCTGCATAGACTGATAATGGTAAGCTTTTTGTTTCACGTGATCTGGTTTGCTTCCTATGCTTCAATTTACTGAACATGATGCAAGTTCAAAAGATGGTTTCAAAATCACCAGACTTGGTTCTTGAAAGTAAGCTTAAAAGAGGCAAACATAGTCAATGAGGTCATCTCATCAGCTTACAATGGCGGCCGCTTCAAAGTTAAAGAAACCAAACACCGAGAATCCAAAACCTGTAACTGAAGAATATCCAATAACCTTTGGTATAAGTTTCAGGACAAAAAGCAAGAACCAAAAGAGCACAAGAGATGAGTTAGAGCCCAAGAACCTTTGGTATAAGTTTTTGTATAGGATCCAATGCGCTTGGCACGAGCTTTCTTCCAAAGAGATAACACACTTGAGATGGCTGATCATTGTAGAAGCAACCTTGACCTGGTGAAAGCTTCTTTAGGAACCTCTCTGTTATATCAGCTTTGCCAAAGTAGCTAGATGAGCACCACCTCTTGACCAATCTGTTATCTGTCCAAGTCAATGTCCGATTAGCGAGCAAATCTAAATATTTGATAGAGAGCATCGTTGGGAACTAATGTTCATCCACATAACAAGGAGGTCTACAAAAGCCTCCTTTCAGCATTACACATACTCATCTCTCCCCAAGAAACATACTACAACCAAATACAGAAGCTCCTAAAAATGAAAGACACATATGAAGCAACTTTAGAAAAGGAGTTTTATTGATCTGACAAGAAGTACCTGACTTGGGATTTGTCTTCTGTAAAACACATATGAACTTTTATCCCTTCCTCCAATCCCATCAGCCTCAATTTCTTGATGAACAGAGCCAAAATGTTGGAGAAGTTTAACAGAAACGCAAGCAAACTAAAACGTATGCGAAGTTCCAAATTCCGACCTAGCTCCTGCAGTTTTCACTTTGAAAGAACAGAGACACCACCAGGAAATTACATCACGTGTTTGATTGAAGAAAAAAAATGGAAATTTGAATATGGGATACAATACCAGAGAATAGAAAATTAGGATTTGGATCTCCTTAGTCATACATTTTGTTCAGATGTCCGAATGTTCATGATTCAAATGTAGTTTTGTCTACTGAAAGCAGAGAGACGTAGTAATGGAGTTTAAGTCTTGTCTGATGATCGTAATCTCGCGATGTCTCTAAAACTCTTGCCTGATTTTGGAGACATAATAAAACATTAAACCCTAAACACTACATCTTAGTCTCTCTGTAACTGAATATTTAATTACAATTCATGATATGATATATGTATCATTGTTTTGATTATGTTGTATGAAACATTTCAGAAACAAATGCTTCATATAATTAGTATATTATCATCGTACATAATATTATTCCTATATTTAAACAATTATCCGATAAACTGCTAAATATAAGTTTTGGTTTGATGTCTTTTAGTTTTTCAATGTTTGAAATGGTACTTTTCATTCAAATTTGGTTTGGTTATTTCTATTTGCTAGATTGACTCTATTGCTATCATACATAAAAGAATTTCAACAAGAAAATGATCAAAATCCCTAACGAACGGAAGGAAATAAACTCCAAATAAGATTAAATGAATAAGAGAAAAATTAGTACATTTCAGTTTAGAATAAGCTTTATTCATCTATTATGTCTAAGGATTGTCTTTTCTCGAGCTAAGTTGACGAACATAAACGGCTACACGCTTTGTCCATTTCAAGATTGCTGACTTGAGCTTTTTGGAATCCATACGACTCAACGACACTGGTTTCTTCTTCTCTTCTGTTGATGATTCCAAGAACGAGAATGACAAACATCGATAATATCGACCTGACTTGTAGCTTCCATTCTTCTTGTTCTCTGAAACTTGTTTCTTTACAGACATGTCAGAGATCTCCAAGTGAAAAACCAGAATTGCTGTAAATATTAAGTTCTGATAAGACTTTTAAGACCTTTTAAACTGAAACAAGCGCAGACAGAAGAAAGATAGTCTTACAAGTTATTAGACATCCGGTAGTTTATTGGTAAAGACGTGAAAGGAAACATGTTCTTCTCGTTGACGTTTGACTTTGTCAACGCTTATTCTTTTGATCAACCATTATCAAACAAAGATGATTTGAATCTTTCTAATGTATTTTATCATAATGTAGAAGAATACAAACCGTACCATACCACCAACCACTAATTGATACTTATCTAATATTAGCAATGTACAACTTCACTTCCATATTCTTATCTCTCTTCTTTCTCACAAGGCCTATATATCTTTTTGTATTGTACAGTAAAACCATCCATCACCTCCCTTAAATGAACGTAAGAAACAAATGTCACGAAATATGGACTAAAGTAGACAAGAGACAAACCCATCTCATCATGCGTTGCTTGAAGATGGTAATGATCTGTGCACTTGTCTCGTTGAGCCCTTCACTGCTTCGTTTATCCTACTGAAGACAACTTTCAGAGGGATGCAAGCTATAACCTGTTCTTTCGTCTTCTCTATCATCTCCTTCTTCTTGCTACTTACAGTCAACTTCTGACCAGTTAGAGAGGAGAGGCACCTTGTCTTTATGGATGGAGACGAAGATTTATTTGACTTTGATAATTTGTATGGAGGAATCTGTGGTTTCTTTTTCTTGGATTTCTTTTTCGATGACAGTTTTGGCTTCACATCAAGGAGCTTGATATCAGTACTCACAATGTGGCCACATGAACCATCTTCAAGCACTTCAACTGTCAAAGGGTGTCCCACAATAGCTTCACCATTCAGTTTACTCCGAAGGGAAATCAGTGGAACATTCCGGGGTTTGTAGTTGGCTTTTACCTCGATCTTCACGTCATACAGTTCAGAATTTCTTCCCGTAGCTTGAGTGTTAATGCTGAAATGACCGGGTGGCTTTTGATCAGAGACAGAACAATGAGGCAGAGCAGTGTTGTTGGCTTCTTCGGCATAAGCATTTCGTCTTTCTTCTTGTTTTTTACTCATCTGCCTTGAATTCCTTTTCCCTTTTAGCAGCCACTGTGAAGTGCTCTTCTCAATCCCATTGACAAATGTAGCTGCTGGGCTTGTCGGTCCAGAAACAAGCGCCTTTGTGGGTGATGAAGATGTGAAAGCTCCAGTCGAAATACCTGACAACAATGGACGCCAGTTTAAGTGATGCTGATCTCAACCCATAAAAAAATGCAACCAAATCCGATCTAATTGATCAAGCGTTTGATCCTAAGAGGCATAGAAAAAAATGCTAGCAGATAATCAACCTAAGCCAAGACGAGAAAGATGCAGAAAACAATTAGCCATTGATAGACAAGTAAAAAGATGGAAGCATCTCGACTAATTATGAACTAGCCACTGATTTGTACAAAGGATTAAAAATAAAAAAGCATTAGTTGCCGAAACAAGTCACTACTCACTAGTATTCTATCCTGGTTGATTGTCCAGATATTAGCATGTGAATCCAACATAAGATTTTTCTGTTCTATTCTTCCTAAAAGTGGGGACAGAAGTTTGAACAAACATAGACACACTAGAAATGTACCTCGATCAAAAGGAGACATTCAATCACCATTCACCAGAACTTTAGAAAAAGGTTAAGCAATTTATACCTGCAGAGTAGTTTTCTTCTCCATTCAGTGGAACATCAAATAACCCGTTGGACGAGTCATCCTTTGCCGAAAGTGATATGTTGGAGATTTCCCTCTCTTTTTCTGTGCTTTGGATCGCAACAACATTTTCAGAAGTGTTTAATGAAACAAAACCATTCTCACATAAACCAGCATTGCTGTCCGCATTATTTTTGTTGATTACAGCAGAAACTTTGTTTTCTGAAAACCCTTGAGGTGGAGAACAATCAGAATTTACAAGTTCATCACAAGTAACAGGAACAGACACCGTAGCTGTACTCTCCAACACTTTTGTCAGTGGCCGTTGTCGAGTTTTCCTTTTAGAGTATTCATTAGTATTAACAACTGAGGACGTTTTCCTCCTCATTGATGAAGAGCAATTCCTGCTACTACCATTCTTCATAGAACCATTGATGTTTGTATCATTTTTATAACCATTCTTCTGCTTATCCTCGAGCAGTTCACTGACCTGTACTTTTCCTGTTGATCCTATAACCATTCCAATATCCTCAAGTCCTCTCATTCGTTTATTTCCTTCAGTCCCATCATCTTCCGAGTCATTTGGTGTTCTTCTTCTTTTTTCTGATGAAGGTTGCACCTTAGAAGCTTTAACATTATTGTGTTTTTTTAAAGACTTGTTCGACTGCAATGCAACTTCAGGCTCTCCTACAACATCCGAGTCTTCATTTTTCTTTCGGGAATGACATCTTCTAAGAACGCCACCAGATGTACTAGCTTTCTCAATATAATCTGGCTGATCTTTGGCAAGGTGTGCACTCTCAATCTCTAGAGCATGAGCAATAGCATCTTCTCGACGGGCATACTTGACAATCTTCTTACTAGTGGTCGATACAGTAGCCTTTGCCATCTCAATACAAGCATCATACTCTCCACAGCGAAATGCCTTCACCCTCTTGGACTTTTCAAGATTATACCAATCCCTGAAAAAACAAACTAAACTAAATAACCATGAATTCCAAATGTCTTCCTACTTATTGAAGAGATAAAAAAGAGAAACTGCAAACTTTATCCAATTTCAATCAATCATTCATAAAGAAGAATCATATTAGCAATGACTGAAAAGCTAACAATCAAAACAAGAATGTTCAATACAGAAACCAATAGGAGTTAGACTCAATCACTAAGCCACAGCCAATAAGGAAGGGGTTAAAAGAGTACTCACACGCTAGCATCGTCACGACCTAAAAGCTTAATTGGAGTGCCAGATTTAGGAGAAACAATAGTTGTGTTAGGAACCTCATGATGAGCCATAATCCGACCCGGCCACCACGATCCGTTACGGCGTCGGACCCAAACCAAACCTCCTACCGATGCATCTACAGCCTTATTGATTCGCTCATCACTACTACCCATCACCCACCAAACGCACACAAAACACCCAGATCCCCTCGAATCAATAAACCCAGTAAAACCCCCAAATTGATCTATAAATTCGAGTAGATAAAGTTGATCTCTTCGGAAGATAGAGGCAAGCCAAACATGAAAAATCGAAGCCCAAGAGGTGTGAACGCTTGCAAAAGGGTTTAAAGACCAACGAGTACAGGAAACACGGAGATCCAGTTACTCCTGTGATTATCCTACTATGTTTTCTCTTATAAATTTTAAGTTTTTGATTCGAGGGTTTTGGGCTTCTTCCGGTTTGGAGAAGAAAACAGCAAAGGGAAGACAGGAAGAGAGACAAAAGAGTGCACAGTAAAGAGAAAGAAAAAAAGTTTTTTTTTTTTGGTGTCACTAAACTTTCGTTAAAAAATTAAGTACATACGAATCAATTAAATAGAATATGTTATAAATCAAATATAATTAACAATAAATTATATAAACAATTTCTTGATCTTGCGTATATTAAAATATAAATTTACTTAATGAGGATTTTTTTTTTTTTTTTTTTTT
>CM071718.1:38081139-38095384 GCA_036630335.1 Physaria fendleri | reverse complement strand
ACAGCCCAAAAATCTACAACAACAAATCTACAGCCAAAATTTTAAAGCCACAGCCCCAACCAATCAGCCCTATTGTCATATCATAATATTTCCCCATGAACTATTGCCCTCTTTCTAAATCCTCATGAAATCAAAGTTATAGACTTATTTGCCCATGAAATGAAAGTTGCAGATTTACTTGCCCATAAAATGAAAGTTGCAAACTTACTTGCCCATGAAATTGAAAGTTAGAATTTCAATTTCGTGGGGAAATAAATCTGCAACTTTGATTTTATGGGGATATAGAAAGAGGACAATAGTTCGTGCGGAAATATTATGATATAACAATAGTTTGTGGGTTAATGGGTTATTTTATCTTAGAGTAATTAGAAATTATATCATTATAACGTATCTTACAAATATTATTTTATTTCATTAAAAAAATATATATATTATTTTACTAATTTTAAAGTATTTAAAACGATCAATAACTTTTAAATTTTAGAAAAATATTTTTTCGAATAAATAAATCCGCACATGGTACGGCGAATTACCTAGTTTTATTTTTATTGAACTAATGTTCATTGTTTCTATATATATATATATTGCATAGTTTTATATAAATTATCAAAATATAGATGGCATTGATTATTTATTTAAAGTTGACAATTTTTTTTTTTAAATGACCAAATATAGGATAAATGACTTTTTATGATAATTATGATTTATATATTTCTCATAAAATAATTTTAAATGTTAAAATCTCTAATAATTTTATTTTATTATTTTGAGTTTTAATATAAAAATAGACTATATATCTACGAATCATCAAAGAATGAATTTTGTGAGTGAAATTTGTTTAGTTTACGAAAAATCTTGCCATGACGAAACTGCCGTGTTTAGGGATCGATGACAATGATTATTATTATTTTTTTTTTTTTTTGCCGTGTTTAGGGATCGATGACAATGATTATTATTATTTTTTTTTTTTTTGGTCAGGAGACAATGATTTTGTTTCTGATTGTAAGATTAAAGCCCAACTATATTGCATGATTCTTAAAAAATATCTGACCTGTGAAAACGCTTAGTTTTATTATTTCTAAGTTTAAGTTTAAACCCTTAAAAGAAAGAAGAAAAACTTTTTAGCATCTTTTTTGGTAAACAGAATAGAAGAGATCGAGTAATCCGAAGTTATAATAGATGCCGTAGTTATAATAGATGATTGATTCATCTACATCAATGCAAGGGGTGCGGATCAGCATGAAAGAAGCCCGTCTTCAGTATGCACAAAATCCAAAACATTAACATAAGTTGGAACCAAGACTATTCAATAATTGTTTTGCTATGAAGCCAAGCATGAGATCCGTTAATATCAGGACAATAGATCTGACCGAGGATCTTCTCGAAAGTATGAACAATTTTAACTCGAGGAAAACATCCATGAGCTACGGCCTGTTTGATTATAGAAGAAGTCTTTGAGATCCTAGCTTGGCTACCTACGATTGCAGCTCTTGTCACGACTACAAACATTGGCCAATATACACCATCTGTAAAATCAAGCAAAAGATAGTTTAGGTTCTTTCTTCATAATAATGCTTGCGCTTCACAAGATATGCAGTTTGTCTGCAGTATGCTAAAATAAGACAAGGGAGCAAAGAATGTAAAGGCGAGCTGTATTGCGAGTAACGGAAAATAAGCAATGTCTGCATATAATGCCTCAGTGCCTGCAGTTTCGTAAGAAGAAACATTTAGAGATGGTTCTAATCCGAGATCTGTAAGGCTAAAGTTATTACCTGTTATGCTAAGAAGAATACCACCAAGCGAAATACAACCATCTCGACCTCGCCTCTTGAAGTACAAGTATATGTATACGGGTGAAAATGCTTTTAAAACACTTGGTTCATATTTTCAGATGTTGTATATCCCAACGGCTCCAATGAAAAGGAACCAAATAAGCACAATACGCGCAAAGTGCCATCCGACTTTGTCTGTACCAAAGTGCTGCATACTGAACAATCCTATTAAAATGACAATAGACACAAGCACAACAACGTCTGCAAACAAAAACAGTAGTAGCCAGTGAGCAAAACTGAATCTATCAAGAATCCTAAGATGCAGTGAATGAATGTTACCGCTGCTCATAATTGGTCTATAGACTTTGATCGCACCAGTTGCAGAGAGAACTGTAATAAGGGAGATTTGTAAACTGAAAGCTTTCAGTAAAACCTGTCATCTTGTCTTTGTCAACCTTAAGAAAGCAAAGAAGCTTACCAGAGATGGCTGGAGTTAAGATACCATCACCGATCACCATACACATCCCGAGAAGAACAAATTGTCAAAAGAACCTCTTTTCTTCTAATCTTTACCTTCCAACCACTTCTTGGGTTTAGCAGCAAAAGACCATTCAGTGGATACAATTCGACTATAAGTCGTCGGATTCTCAGCACTTCGTTGCTGATTCGGGATTAAATTCACTTTAGCATGTCTACAAAGCAATGAGTATATAGCTAAAGTCCCACCTGAAAACACATATATGATACATCAATCAATCTAAATGAGCATATACTTAAGCTGGTTGGTTCAAAAATAGATTAACCGCCGTCTTAACCTTACCTTGGCCATTGTCATTAACTCTGCAGACAACTAACACATGCTTGATGAAATGTATAAGCAAAAGAGAGTAAATGAGTCCTAATTCTTACTGATTTGTAGTTCCATAGCTATATTACCTAAGAAATGTTTATTGAATCAAGCTTATTCAATTAACTTCGTTTTTCTTTTCTATTTGAACTTTTAAGCATAGAGTTGTTCAAGTTACAGAAATGAAGGAAACTGAGACCACCAGCACCTGCAAATTTTGTTTGGTCTGCTCATTTTGCTGTTTCAAAAAACATAATGGTTTGAACTAAACAAAGGTGTTTCAAAAAAACAGACCAATATATGCAAAGAATAAGCAATGTAATGCTGCGATTATTGGAGCTCGAATCGATAATATATTAGAAATACCTTAAGTAACGCATATATGTTTGTTAAAATAATTTTAGTTCTTATTTAAAATAAATGAAAATCACCAACACAAAACCAAAGGCAACACATTTGTAAAATACAGAAATGGTTTTTGGACATAATTCTTGGTCTCAAAAAGACAAATACTTGCCCTAAATTGAAGCTGAAATACCAAACTCAAACATTGGTAGTGTTTGAGACGCATGTAGGCATGTGTCATGCCCAATTTACAGATGGGCATAAGAAATTGAGCTAAATAATTTGCAGAAAGGAGACCAAGTTTCTCCATTGTGTTCAAATGGACATAGCGCAAATTAACAACATTTACCAAAACAAAGAAGAGTACATGTTGGTTGTGAAGATAAAAACTTACGATTTTTGACGGACAGCATCCCTCTTCTTCTTGTTACCCAAACTTGTCATTATCCTGATTACCAGTAATGGTCTTCTTTTGGTTTCACCTCCATCTGTGTGTTTGGGATTTTTTGAAACAAAGTCTTCTTGCCTTGCTGCACTTCATTCCATCTCAATTGCTGCTAGTGTCTTCTTCTGTTCCCTAGAATGAAATATCTATGTTCTACAGTCCATGGAGACTAACCCATTAAAGGACACCAAAGCGGGCAAAGTATCATACTTTACCTGCAAGCTATGATCTTCAAAGTATCATCCACTGATAAAGCAGATTTTCCCTAAAATCCCAATAAAAGGAACAGTATAAGCAATCAAGAACAGTACAACAAAGCAAACGAAGACAGTAAACTGCAGATGTAACTAACTTCTGACATGAATCTGTATCCAAGAATCTTATCAGAAACAAACATAAATACTATCTGCTGTGATGAAGTGACATTCAAATAATAACCTGTCGAGTGACTCGCTGTTACCATTGTACTCACAATCCAGAAAAATGATCATATTCCTAACAACACCATAACATTCTCCAATCTAATCTAATGCGTGGTCAGTTGAACTCAGCTATAGCAAATTAGAAATTAAAGCAAACAAAAAAACCTGTCACATATACCACAATGCTAGGCACAGTTTTGCTGCTCTCCTCCATTCTGATAGACTAAGAAGCCTTACTGCGAAACTTAGACCTATAATTTCAATTCCTGAGGTTAAAAAATGAAACAGCAAACAGAAATCAAAATGGACATGATTCTTAGATGATAAACTTTGAGAGGAACAACAGAGAAGATTGTGCACAACCCAATTTGAAGGAAGAGGAAGAAAGAGACGAGATAGAGAGAATTGAGGGTACACAAAACATCGAAACCCGATTTTCCCTGATACTCTACCGCTTAGCACAGACGAAGCCATCAACAGCTTTGTGTTCCTCCGCTGTGAGTTACATATTGGAAGAGAGGAATATGTATAAGCTGCTGGTATCTAAATGTCCTTAAAGTATAAATAATCGTCTCGAATAACCTTCCAATCACCACCCAAACAACTGGAAAAATAAAATTAAACAATCGGTCAACAGAATTGAAGAGACTTAAAGAATCCAGAATCTGGATCTGAGAATTGACCACTTACCTGATTCTTTCAATCTGGAATTCTCTAAAGACAGAAGGATTTGAATATCTCGAAATATAAAAATAAAAACCTGGCGTTGATGATTGACTTCTTCGTCTCTTTCTCTCTTTGCTCGTCTCTTTCTCTCTTTGCTTCGAGAAGCCACAGGGGAAAGGAAGGGAAGGACTTCGAGATCCACTAAGAGAGACACCGAAACGTCAGGATTTTCACATCTTCTTCGCCAAATCACTTCAAATTCTTTGTTCAGGTTTTTACGATATTCAACTTGTAGAAGATTAAGGGAAAAAAAGAATCAGGATTACCCACAATTTGCAGAAGAATAAGGGAAAAATGAATCAGGATTGCTCACCTTTTGTGGGATTCACTTGAATAGTTGAATATGTAGAAGATGAAAAGAAACAAACGAATAGATAGTTCACATGCTATTGTGTCGAGTTATTATTTTGATGAAGAGGAAAAATGGAATGAGATTGTTCCACCTTCTTCTCGATTAGGTTTTGACGTTTTTAATTTCCAAATTTTTTTTTTTTGTTAATGCATTGATGGCCTGATAACCTAAGGAGTGAGAGATGTTAGGCTTATTATATATATATATAGATCTATACAAAAACTTACACAAACATGAGTTGATCCACGAAATTCTACCGACACATACACTTCCCCAAACAATTCCAAATTTTTTCCTCCCTCACTTTATTCAAATAATTAAAGAAACCTAATTCATATCAAACCCTATAAATATTTTATTGTTTTACATTAACTTTTATGATAATAATCAAATATTTGGAGAGAGTGGAATACACATATTATTTATATTTTATTTTCACAAATACTATACTAAATTAAATTTCATTGCATTTGTAAAACCCCAAATATCCTTACAAATTTAGATTCTTTTAACACTCCTACACATTGCAGCTAAGAGCATCTCTAATAAGATTTCAAATTTGAATTTAAAGCAACTTCAAATTTGAAGTTTTTTTGAAAATTTTCCAATAATGCAACTTCAAAACAAATTTTAATTTTTTTATATTTTGCATGATAGTCCTTAATACTATTTATAATATATTAAAATTATTAAAAAATTTAAAATGTTTATATTATAACCAATATTAATTTATAAAATATTTTAATGTAACATAAAATAACTAAATTATATAAATTGAATAGAAAATATATAAATTATTCAACAAACATATTTCCATAATATTCGTATATATGATCAATCAATACATTTCGAAATGAAATTGTGTTTTTATTTTATTTTTTTATCTTTAGATTACAAACCAAAAATCTTGAAATCGGGATTTTATCATTTGTCTTTCTATATTTATTTATTTTATATTGTTTTATTTTAAATTTATTTAGTATAATATTATCTTTATGAAATTATTACACTATTTTTGAAATAATTAACGATATTATAAATTAAAGAAAATATTAGATTAAAAAGTATATAATTATTTGTAATAAATGAAAATTTATAAGGACTAAAAAGTAAAGACTTCAAATCAGTTGAATTTAGATAACTTCAAAATTTGAAGTTTTGAAGTCGTGGTTGGACAAAAAGAATCTTCAAATTTGAAGTCTGAAGACTAAGCAACAAAGCAACAACCACGCAAAACCAACTGCATATATGGAGACGAGCCTGAAGACTAAGCAACAACCACGCAAAACCAGCAGATCAATCATATATATGGAGACGAGCCTGAAGACTAAGCAACAACCACGCAAAACCAGCATTTCAATCATATTTCATCAACGAACCCAAATAATACTTTGACAAACTTAAAATCAACTATTCAAAACACGTTTCAAACATTCACGTATATTGTTTTTGTGATTAACCGTTTGGAAATATACCCGTACGTAGTGCGGGTAAGCTTACTAGTATAAATTAATAGTTTATGTTTTCAGGAAATTTCAAAGAGTAACGTTTATATAAAAATTAAATAGCAAAATTTAATATATAAGTCCATGGTGAGAATGACCTGTCTAAGCAGGAAAAGGAAACATTATTTATTCTTTCTTCATAAAGTTGCTGTGTCACTGTATAATAACATCATATATATTCAGAGATCCTCCGGACCATCGATGTTCTGTTACAAAACAAATGGTAATCACTAATCAGTCTCTGATCTTCAGAATAACCAAACCAAAACTATAGACCTTTATCGAACTGAACCATTCGGGTCCTATGTTTCATCAACCAAACAATGTAATAAAATCGACAAACCAAGCTATGTTACCTTGTTCTCAATCACGGCACCGTCTGGAATTTCGATCTTCACTCCGGATTTTGCGGTTACAGCCACCTTGCCCTTCAAACCCAAACAAAAAAAAAACATTCTTATTACCACCTCTAGATCTAATGAAAATTGTACATATGTATTATATGTAGTGATGTAGATATACCTTGAGGACAACAGAAGAGCCAAACCAGACATCACCAGACACCTTCAGGCTATCGAGCTCGACAATACTAGGGATGGACTTAAATCGGCTCAAGAAATTGGCCACCTGTTATAAAGATAACATTATGCGAGAGTGTGTCATGGTACGATGTTTAGAAAAACAAATGGGGCTTCTTTTATTTACCTTCTTGAACTCAGGTCCCAATTCGATCGATGGGTTTGAGGGGTTAGTTCTAGCTTTGTTTCGGGTGACAAAGCCATCAACTAAGGTGTATAAATCAGACTGTGCAAGAATGAAAATTTAAAATCATTTAGTCAAATGTTTCAAAACAGATATGTGTTGAGCTGTTTCACTAGTAGTGGGGATAGAATTTACCTGGACGAGAAGCAAGTCTGAACTTGCCTTCACTGGCAAGAACCGTGAGCGAGGTACATTAACACCAATGGCATTGTCAAAGAACTGTTTTCAGACAGAATCACACAAAAAGGAGTTAAGAAAAGATCACAGTTTGCATTCTATATTTCGATAAGGGTGTTACCCTTATGGCAGCACCAGCTGCAGTTTCCAGTTGAAGAACTTTGACTCCATCAACTTCCTGAACAGAATTTGCATTCCATTTGGTTAGATAATAATGAAAATACGACAAATAAGATTGCGCATTAGACCGTGCGCAGGCACCTTTGGATTTGGAATAATCTCCATTTTAAGGGCATTAGCTTCCACGAGCTTTTTGATGGCCTTCAAGTTAACCCATCTGTTAACTTACACAGTTAGTGTGTACAAATATGTATATACTGTTGTAATATCATCAGGGATGTGATCTATACATACAGGTTGTTTGTGTTGAATATCTTGAACTTCTCAATTGATTTGAACTCATTGACCTACCACAAGGTTCAAAAAACGAGTGCAATAACTCTTTTAGCTAGACTATACAAGTAAACAGAAAAATGGCACAAACAAAAGTTTACAGTTTCACATTCTATTTTTTTCCAATAAACTTGACATTTACTACATTCCCTTCATAGGAACAATTGACGCAAAGGAGGGAGAAAGGGCTTTGCAGAGGATTTAAGGAAGATTCTCTAAACCAAGCTCGTTTATACTAACTTTCCCCAAATCTCTAATGAATATGCTAAAAGGAGTTTCCAACAATCGCTATAGAAATTGCAATCCAAACGGTATCGGGAAAGAAAACAAAGAAGTATAGACTTACATGTTCATCAGGAACCTGAGCAATCTCCAGAAGCTGCGATAAATCAAATAGTTCAATTTAGAGGTCAAGAAAAATACTTCTGTTCTATTAGTAACACAAGAAAATGGTAGCAGAGAGAAAATCATGAGTTGCAAAGAAGTTTAAGAATTTTTTTTTGTATGTTAGGAACTTGATAGACATATACATAGATATACTACTGTTTTTTTTTTTTAGGCATGACGATATACTTCTGTTTTATTTCCTTTAGTTAATAATAAAATTACATTTACAGAATAAAAAACATTCTACAGTCAGACAATACCAAATACGATTAGCAGTTGTTAAATACCCATGCATAAGAAAAGGTACATCTAAGCAAGAAATTGCACAATTAAGAACTTACCTGGACTTTGCCTTCATAAGAAATAAGAGTTCCTCCCTTTACATCAGCTGAGGTTTTGGGTGTAACCTCCATACAATATTCGTTCTTGTTCTTGATCAAATGCTTCAGGATTGCTGCAGTAATTAGACAAGGTAAGCAAGACAATTAGTATCGGAATTTCATGTCAAACTTTCTGATACACCATATAAAACTGTGTAAATAAGAGCTAGAAAGATACAAAGAAGACATACTTAAGTCAACGATTGCACCCAAGTTGTCTGAATTAGCAACGAACACATATTCCTTACCCTGATAGACCCAAAAGAAAAATTCAATAAACATAGACGTCAATCAAAGCTGGGAAAAAAGTAGTTGGCTGCACTAAAGAGAGAACCTGTGATATGAAAGTATCAAGCTTTCCACTGTTCATGAGGGCTGGGAATACATCACCATGACCAGGAGGATACCTTCACAAAGATACGTTATTAGTAGGGGATCTGATAAACAACACAGGATATGCTTTAAACGCAAAGTAATCTCCAATGAAAAAAATAAAGGCACAAAAAAATCTAGAACGACTTCAGCACATGGTCAACCAGCACACATACGTAACTTATGATAATTGAGAACATATTCTCTAATAGATTTTGGAATAACATGTTAGACAATTCACAGCTTCTTATTCTCTCCAACCATGGGCACAAGGCATTATAATTAAGTTATCAGCTATAATACTTCATCTCGTAGGTAGAATAACCAGTTCTAACTTGCATAAAAAGATGAAATGCGACTTGACATGAACAAGAAAATGGCCATTTAATTTATCAAGATTTTAAGTAAACATAAAAACTGTTCTTAGCACATAACAAGATGAAAAATCTTACCAGCCCTCCTTGTCGGTCTTTCCCTTGCTGGGCCATGGCACAAACTCATCTGCCACAATACGGGGATATTTGCTCTATAATATTCAAGTAAGCGTTAGTAATTGCAGATCTGATGTCAGCTTTTGGATACAAATGAAAAATTCATTTGAAAATTTGATATTATCCACATGACAAACCTGGTTAAAAGTGTGAATGTCAACATTTGAGTTGGTGTACTTTTCGACAATCTGAATATGGCAGAAACGGTCAGCCAAAAACATAGCATAAATATAGAAGGGAATGAATATGATCCTCACTGAAAGGAAAGTACCTTTTGTGTGTCATCATGTGTATTAAATGAGTTCATGAGAACCAAAGGAACCTTGCAGCCATACTTGTTGTTGAGATTCTGTGCGTAATCAATACATCAGGCATTAAGATTAGCAAACATAAAGGAGGTAGTAAGGCAGAGTGAAAAAAAAGAAAGAAAATGACTAACCTCAATCTGAATAACAATCAGATCAAGAAACGTCAAACCATCACGAACTTCGATAACAGACCTGCATAGAGAAAAGCAAAATATAATTTCTTCACTTACTGAATCTTGGAATGACTGTACATGACTGCTATGCCAAAAATTCACAATGGACTATGCACTAGCATCAATTTGAAAATTACGTTCACTAGAAATGAAAACAAATTTTTTACTGTATAACAAGAGGATGATCAACCAGGAGCCCCAAAGACAATAATGACATGGCAAAGAGATTTCAAATCTCAAGACTCGGAAAAGTTACAACAAACTGATTTGATATCCAAATTCAACATGATTTGATATCCCAAAGAGACATCAGACTGAAAAAAAGAATCAGAAAGACAAAAAAGAAAGGGAAGAGCTTACTTTGGGCCAGTGCATCCCATTGTTGTTCCAAGACCTCCATTAAGCTTTAACACAACAAGTTTGTCCAACAGACTCTTGGTCTCGGAAACATCTACATCAATTGTAAATTGAACCATAGATTAAATATCACAGAGAAAATTCAAACATATTGGGGAAAAAAACACTTCTAGGAAAGTTCGTGTAAGTGAAGATGGTCCAGACCTTCGGATACGGGGACCATTTTCTCGTACGGAACAACGATTTCATCAGTAGGTGTCTGGATCTTACTCCACTCAATGTGTTGTGCCTCACCGCTTCAAAATTCATATGAAATCAGTGATTGTTGAACTAATTTAGCCTACTATTATTACGTACGACAACAGAGATCTATATTCAGATCCGAACGAGCCTAGGTCTAACGATCATTCAGATTGAAAGCAATTCCAGATTTACCGAGGATCAAACATAACCGACAAATTGAGATAGGTCGCAACATCGTTTGATCTTAGAAAATCAACAACAAATCCATGGATATAGATAAACACACATGCAGAAAATACATAACCGGAAGCAATGACGGAGAAAAACAAACCTCAAGTAACGTGAAACGAGGTTGATGAATCCGCTCTTCTCATTTTCACTGAAAAAGAAGGAGAAAACAAGTAGATCAGTAGAGATAATTGCAATATAATTCAGATCTAGAAATCCTAACAATTAAAATAATCGAATCTGCATGCGTACCTCATCCCAGCAAGGCCATCGACGGCAGATTTGAGTTGAGGGAGCTTCTCGGTTGTAGCGGCCATTGTCGATTACAGATTAAGAGCTTCTGGTTGTGATGAAACAAAGAAAAATGAAGAGGGGAATGTAATCTTAAGGTGATGAGAGAAAATTGGAAACTAAAGAAAGAGATATTTATAATAAGCGAGCAGGGAATAGTGGTGGTGAGAAAGTGACCATGCGTGGTCCGACCGCAAAGTTCTGGTTTATAAGAAGCTTTTACAAAGCTGATTTATGATTCTTCATTTCTTCTTGACCAAAAAAAATGATTCTTCATTTCTTTAATAACTAGTTACGCAGACATATATTATTCGGGAAAAATGACGATAACATGGTGTTAATTTTCTTATGATTTTAGTTATTTTAATTCTCAATAATATATAAGATATTTTTTAATGATTTTTTGGAATAGTAAAAAAGATTTAATAAAGGAATAAAAATATATATATTAGTGTATAATGTGGTTAAATATCTTGGCACAAGATAATTTTCTATCCTATTTTGTATCTTCAAATTATAAGTATCTTGATTATATTTTTCCCCTAGTTTTTTTTCTCTATATGAGTTTTTTTGGGCGTCGTTGTTGTTTTTGTCGTTCTGTGTATGTTTATTTGATTTTTGTTGTATGTAGTTTTTGCATCCGTTGTATTCGTTTGCCCCGCTATGTATGTGTTTTCTTTTCGTTTAAGTTTCAGGTATCCTAGCAATTATTGTTGGAAGATACGACGGTCGTGAAGGTTGATTTTTCCGAATCACGAGACATGGTCCGTCCCTCAACTCTTATAATAAGGTCGGCTCTTTTTCTTTCCCTCACTCTCTTCTTTGTGTCAGCAATGTGATTTAGGTTTGCGGCAAGCGTCCTCTTCTCCTTCGTTTTTGTCTTATTGTTTCTCTCCGAGAGTCCTATTTCCCCGAGTGGTTCGAGAATTCCGGTAAAAGTGATCTCGAAGGATAGTAAAGACGATAACCTTCTCGATGGTTCCCCTCTTCTCCCACTTGCTTCCAAAGTGACATCTTCAGGGCGATGACTTAGATGGTCCAGTCCATCCGGTTTCTCTTCTGCTCTGCGGTTCCCATGGATTCTTCGTCGGCTGATTTCTTCCGAATCCAAACCAATAGAATCCTTAGCAGAGGCAAACGTTTCCTCACTGATGCTAAATTTCACATCTCCCATGGACCTGTTTCTTATATGATAATACCTATCCTTAGTAACAAAAATCAAATTAAAAAGAAAAACCCATATGTAAAGATGGATTGTTCTTATTTTCATCAATAAGTCTTAATCAAACCAATCCGAAATATCATAATCCAAGTCTTAAAAACCATCATAACCAAACAAAGCATAAAAATCCACCAAACATAAAAATATCATAATCCAAGTCTTAAAAACCATCATAACCAAACAAAGCATAAAAATCCACCAAACATAAAAATATCCAACAAAAACAGAAAACAAAATCAAAAGAGAATCTTCCACTTCCACAGCATATTCCCTCACTCAATAACTTCAGGACAATTGACCAAACCTTTGATCCTCTCAACAGTAGAACTCATCAAACCATTCACCATTCTCACCGACCTCTCATTCGCTGCTC
This sequence comes from Physaria fendleri, assembly GCA_036630335.1. Taxonomy (NCBI): domain Eukaryota; kingdom Viridiplantae; phylum Streptophyta; class Magnoliopsida; order Brassicales; family Brassicaceae; genus Physaria; species Physaria fendleri. Next base: position 38,082,753 of record CM071718.1, on the reverse strand, counting down.
TCGGCCTAGTAGTTTTCCCCGAGATAAGGAACTGAAAGGCCAATGTGAGTAAAGTCCCACCTCGGCCATCGCTTGAGATGATCAAACCCGAAGGAAGGATTTCGATTTTAGAAGGATCTGCTTCGCCAGAGACAGTTTTGGTCAATGTGTTCATATCCAATGGAGCGAAAATTATCACGCCTCCGAGGGCGTCCATGTAGGAATCTTGCACCACCAAGATCTCGTTGTTCAGGTTTTCCGTTGACTAATGCATATTATAAACATAATTAAAAAAAAGATTAGTAGAGGTATATAATTTGATAATAGTTATCAAAAGAAGGTTGAAGAAAGATTTATGTACCTTGATAATACTTAAGTAGTTGGTTTCACTTGATCCTGTGACAATACGACCGATCTCAGTGACCACTACCCCAATCCCAGAAGAAAGAGCGTCCCACTGTTACAGGTAAACGTTTTGTTGTTGTTAGAACGTGATTTAAGACAAGAATAAGACATTTTGACTTGGTCTATTTGCCATATAAAGAAATAATATATGGATTATGAAAATTATTTATAAAAGTGTTTTTGAAATTTTGATGCCTTTAAAAATCCTATATGTTTATAAATTTAAAAATTTAAATCGAAAAATATCCTTAAATATCTATAAATCTTTGAAAATTTGATCTAAAATATGTTATTAAAATAGTGATGTCCTAGATAATCGTCTACTTCGCCTATGAGTCGGTCTTAGTAATTTTATACATGGATACGGGCTGGTATAAAACCTATGTACCCTAATGACCATGTTAAACTAAACATCGATAAATACCCAAAATCCTAACCAAAATTCGGACTAACACAACTAGTTGATCATGCGAATCAAGAAAGAGATAAAGAAAAAGAAAGAACCTGATTACGAGTTTCGAGGTTTTGGAGAAAACTGAAGACTTCCATAGGAGTAAGAGGGAAATGGAGAGAAGTCGCAGCACTGGCAACTAAACCTGGTGGCTGGCCTCTCTCATTATTCACCCGCACAGAGATTCTCACACCAGGTTTTAACTGCTGAGGAGAGTCACTTTTTCCGGACATGGTCAACATTTCGTTGAACATTTTCATCATTCTTTCACCTAATTTCATTAGGCGATTTCTTCCTTCTAATGTCGTAATGACTGTCAAAAAAATTAGTAACTTTATTAAACGCTTTATTTCAGAAACTATAAATAATACTACAATCGATATAAAATAATTTATGTAAAAAAGTAAAGTGCATTACTTATTGTGCTGAAATATAAATTACCTGACCTTAATCCATTTTATCACAACATTTTCAAAAAATCAAATTCACATAACACCACATAAAAAAATAAAAAATAATTGTGAAAAGCCTTGTAAATATGTTTTTTTGGTCAAGATTGTAAATATGATATTCTTCTAATTTTTTAGAAAAAAATCAATCACAAAAAGAGACTTTTTGTTTCTAAAATATAAAATAAGAAAATTATATACATCATATCTGTATTCTGATTCACTTCAACATGTTCTATCCACGTTACCTACAATATATATATATATATGTAACACCAATCAAATGTAATTTTTTGGGACAATTTTTTGATTTGTGCGTGTCATCATTAA
>CM071718.1:38060083-38070618 GCA_036630335.1 Physaria fendleri | reverse complement strand
ATTAAATTAATTAAAGACAAGAAAAGAAAGTAAGAGACGAAACGCGAGAAGTGAGCGCGTAGGAACAAGAATCACGAGACAACAAAGAGAATCAACCTCGTCTATGAAACTTTCTTTTTAGATTCTGTTCTCATCTCTATACTCTAAAACAAACAAAGGAAAAAAAAAAATCAACACATATACTTTTTGTTGGTCGTTGCAAATTATATAAAAAAAATTACTGTCGTAATTATGATTTGTATTTGTATTTGTCTACATACCCGCACTCGCGGATATTTATGCGGAACTAATTCTTATTATAAAAAAAATTACAAAAAGCCTAAAATTAATCAGAATCTCTCCACTAAACCTAATATATATATTTTAAAGTATTTTCTTATGCAGGGACAAGAACATATATGCTTAAGAAAAGATAATTATGGCATAGTTCCTCTTTGAGACCTGCTTATACCTTTTTTCTTCTTTTCTTTTATTGTTTTGATAATAATAGGAAGCTTTATGGTTATTTGATTATGCAACTACGACCTCTTTATTTATTTTAATTACAAGAATTATAAAATCTATCTTAAACAAATCTAGACAATTAATTTTGCAAAACACTATTAATGATACAATAAAATCTAGTAATCTAACAATGGAGTCCACTAGAGATGATGTAAACGTTTGGTTAGGGATGAGTTATAAAGTGGGTGCGGTTACAACGAAGGTGTAATAAAAGAATAGGCCAACTCTCTTTATCTCTCTTCATGATGATGGTAGATCGATTTGTTTTAAATCCAAAAAGGTAGAAAGATAAGAAAAAGTTTCAAAATTACATCGCTATAACAAAGAGACCCAGATCCAAAGTTGCAGACTTTTCAAAGTCATTTTTTACCCAAACACGCTAAAAAGATTGAGACCCAGATCCAAAGTTGCAGACTTTTCAAAGTCATTTTTTACCCAAACACGCTAAAAAGATTAGAAGACTAATTACTTTGATTAATTATCTAAAAAAGAATTTCTTTATAATGTAAGAGGAAAAGCAGAGGATTAGACAGAGAAAAAGGGCAAAATTACCAGACAAGAGTTCTTTCTTCTCTGGCTGCTTCTTTTCTCTCTTTCTCTCTCATAATTTCTTTTCAGAGCTCAAATTTAGAAGAAGAGAACGCCACAAAAATCTCAGACTCGAGGTAAGTAATTTGTGTTGCTTAGTGATTAGAAGAGAGAGGTTTTTTAGTTCTGTTTCTTGATGTAATAACTTTCACTTTTTGGTTTTCTGGGTTGTTTCAAAAGATCTGTCTTTTGTTCTGTGTTGTTGTCTTTGATGTCTTTACTCTTGTTAAGTTGTGAAACAACTGATTGTAGAGTTGTTCTCTGAGAAAATTCTCTTAGCAAAAGTTGAACTTTGTAGTTTTTAGGTATTTACATATTTAATTTCAGATTTTTAGACTTGAAAGTTGTCATCTTTGTCTCTGTCTCTACATCTTTTGCATAGAACAAGCAAAATTATTATGTTGATTTGGTCAGTTCACCTAATAATTAAAGAGAAGTTAAAAGGTGAAGTAAGATTTATCAAAAAAAGGTTAAAACTTCCTTTTCATGGAAGCTCAACAACTTAAAACCCTCTCTCTTTTTTTTCTCTTTGGCAGTTTCTGTATCTGTGTCTCTTTGGATCTGCCTTTGGTTTTCTTTTATTTGTCTTTTAATGGCAGTTTCTGTATCTGTGTCTCTTTGGATCTGCCTTTGGTTTTCTTTTATTTGTCTTTTAACTGCAGTTTCACTTGGATTATGCAGGTAAAGAGTTTTTGGCTATAGAGCAGTCATGCTAACTTGCGCCTTCTCTCAAAATCTTATCCATCAATCTCAGTAAGAAAAAATGCTTCTTATGGTCAATTCACCATGCATAGATCTTTGAAATACAATAAAGGTTAATCCTTTTGAGTTTTGAGGTGTGTCACCATGCATAGATCTTTGAAATACAATAAAGGTTAATCCTTTTGAGTTTTGAGGTGTGTGTGTGTGAAAAAAAAGCTTTATTGTGTTCTGTTGAATTGTGACAGGTAAGTAAAGTAATGTTGGAGATATGGTGAAGAAAGGAAGTTGGTTTTCTGCTATCAAAAAAGCTTTTTCTCCTCATTCTAAAGAGAAGCTTGGCAATGTAAGTCAAAAAAGCTTTTTCTCCTCATTCTAAAGAGAAGCTTGGCAATGTAAGATTAGCTTTCAAGATTGTTGGATTTTAATAGTCTTTGGTGATGAATTATGAGATACTTTGGTCTCTCCTAGTGACTGGTGAGTATATATTTTGTTTGTTTGCAGCAGGAACCAGAGAGGAGTGGAAAAGAAAAGAAGAAGAAAGGATTTGGGAAGCTGAGGCATGGAGAGACTAATTCATTTCTGCCTCTCTTCAGAGAGCCTAGTAGTATTGAAAAGATCTTGGGCGAGGCTGAGAGAGATCACAATCTTGTTTTCAGGCCTCCTACTCCTGATCGTCCAAATCCATACTCAGCCTCTCCTTCACGTCCGAGGCCTGCTTCTCCTCGGGTTCCTTCTCCGAGATCAACTTCTCCAAGAGTTACTTCTACACGAGACGCTTCTCCGAAGCCTCCTTCTCCAAGAGATGAAGTTCCAAGGTCCTTTTCGCCAAAGCCTCCTTCTCCAAGATCCCGTTCTCCAAAGTCCTCTGATCGATCAAAACCATCATCAACTTCTTCCAATGCACTTCCACTGAGGCCTGCTTCTCCTGTCCTCTGATCGATCAAAACCATCATCAACTTCTTCCAATGCACTTCCACTGAGGCCTGCTTCTCCTGGGGACCCTTCTCAGAGAATTAGTCCTCCCAGTGTTCCTTCTCCAAGACCAAGTTCACCAAGAAGTGCCTCCCCACAAACCGTCTCTTTAAAGCCACCTTCCCCAAGAGTGGAGCCATCAACATTGGAAATTCCAAGACCTCCTTCGCCAAAGCATCTTTCTCCAAGAGCAGAACCACCAAGATTGGAAGTTCCAAGACCCACTACGCCTAAGCCTCCTTCTCCAAGAGCAGACGCACCAAGATTGGATTCTCCACGACCCACTACACCAAAGCAGCCATCTCCAAGAGCAGACCCACCAAGATTCGATGCTCCAAGACCAACTACGCCTAAGCCCCCTTCTCCACGAACTGTTTCGCCTAACGCTGTGCAGCGACGTGAGATTGTATATAGACCAGAACCCACTCTGTCAGTCAAACATGCTTCTGCAACAAAGATTCAAGGAGTTTTCAGAGGTTACATGGTATGTATACACATTTTCTTTTCTTTTCTTTCAAGATTTTACCATTACACTAGCCTCCATATTCAAGAAAATGAATTTATTGACTTGGGTGAAACAGGCAAGGAAGAGTTTCAGAGCTCTCAAAGGTCTAGTCAGGCTTCAAGGGGTGGTGAGAGGATACAGCGTGAAGCGTCAGACTATAAATGCAATGAAGTACATGCAGCAGGTAGTCCGTGTTCAATCCCAGATCCAGTCACGACGCATCAAAATGCTGGAAAACAAAGCTCAGGCTGATGAAGCCGTGTTCAATCCCAGATCCAGTCACGACGCATCAAAATGCTGGAAAACAAAGCTCAGGCTGATGAAGCTAAATGGGCTGCATCTGAAGCTGGTAATGATAATTGGGATGACAGTGTGCTGACAAAAGAGGAAAGAGATGCAAGATCACAGAGAAAGACTGAAGCAATCATCAAGAGAGAAAGATCCATGGCCTATGCATATTCTCGCAAGGTACTACTCAATCCTTTCTCATGCCATCCTCATGTTCATGCAAATATTCAGTTTTTGCCAACATCTCTATGCAGTTCTGGAAAAACAGTCCCAAGTATGCTCAGGACAATCGTTCTTCAGGTGGGTTCCCTCAATGGTGGAACTGGGGTGACCGGCAGTATCCTCTTGCTAGTCCTGTACCTAGCTATAGCCAACCACCAAGAGATTACAGGCTAACACCATCAAGACTGTGTCCAAGTCCTCTGTCTCGTCAAGCAAACAACACCATTTCAGGCAAGGCACTTCCACACCTAAATCATCAAGATCTATACATCTGACTCCATCCAGACCCGGCACATCAAGATATTCGAGAGGAGGACTAAGAGGTCAGGGATTCTCCTTTCAAAGATGATGACAGCCTCACAAGCTGTCCTCCATTTCCGAGCTACATGGCACCAACAGCCTCTGCCATGGCAAAACTTAGACCAAACAGCAATCCAAAGGAAAGAGTGATGGGTACACCAGTCAGCGAGAAAAGGAGAATGTCGTATCCTCCTATGCAACAAGGACATGATACCTTTAGATGGAACAAAGGGTCAGAAAAGGAGAATGTCGTATCCTCCTATGCAACAAGGACATGATACCTTTAGATGGAACAAAGGGTCATTGCTCATTAGCAACAGCAGTAGCCACAAGTTTCCTGGTTCACCTGGAGGTGTGGTTCTTGAGAAGCACAAGACACTTAAATCAGTAGGAAATTTGAGCATTGGTTCTGCTGGGAGAAAAGAATTTAACAGATTTGTATGATTTCTTTTGATTTGAACCTTTTTTCTTCTTTTTCGGGGTTGCTTTTGCTTTTAACTATGGGTGGCTTGGCTTGATTTTGAGTGTTGTAACATAATAAAAGGTAAACAAAAAAAAAAACAACAATGGATTTGGTTTGAAGTAGAACTTTTTTAGAATCATAATACTTGGTAATAATACTATTGAATAAAAGTTGAAACTTGAAGGGATTTAGAAGCTTGAAATATCATTCAAGATCTTAAATCTTTTGAACCTTGAAAACGTCACTTCAAACAAGAAAATCTCTGCTAGACAAAAAAAAAAAACAAGAAGATCTCTGTACTTGTATTTATTTTTTTTTTTTTTTGGTAAAGGTGATGTTAATTAATATAGAATTTATTAAATTCTCGAAAATTTATGCGATTAAATAGAAAAAATAACAAAAAGAGTTAAGTGGTTCGATTTTTTTTGTTTGTTTGTTTGTCACGGTCTCAAAGAGAAACGTTGTGCGATAAAAATCCAAAACATTGGGCTTAAAACTTGGCAAAAAAGTATAGAATGTGCCCAAAATGCACAAAATGCAAAACCATAAAAGCGAATGAACGGTTAATAGAGGTTTAGTTTGCCAAGTGGGACATCCACGTGGAGGCCCAATGACACTTGTCTCCCCTTCTCTTTCTCTCTCTTTCATGGATACTCACGCCCAAGTACGTCGAATTTACAAAATCATATTAAATAATTCAAAACTTGTACTTCCATTGTCCTTTTTACCCCCCTCTCATTACTAATCAATTTGTTAAAATTTAATTACAAATTTGACAAAAACCATCTTAATTTAGTTTGTTTATTACGTAACTGAAATCGAAGCATCTCAAGGGTATTTTAGAACATAAATATCTAAAATACCCAATTTTAGAACTGAAATTTCTTTTAACAAAAATATCTAGTCAAACAGCATCACAAGGGGTATTTTAGACCAGATGATCAATTTTAAAATTAGTAAAAAATCTTTTTTTAGTTTTCAACATTTATGACGTCATTTTTGATATTTTAATAATATTAATATAAATTCTTGTCTCTTTTCTGACTGCCTCCTTTGCTTTACGCTTGTTCATAAGCATTCTCTTTCTGTGGATGAAACTGATCCTGTGATAAAAGCCAAAGCCAACCCAGACTGGGTGCTAAATATTGAGATTGAGGGAGAGAGCATTCGAAAGTCTGATTTGATTCAAATCGAGAAATGGCTCTAAAGCTTAACCCTTTGAGAGAGCATTCGAAAGTCTGATTTGATTCAAATCGAGAAATGGCTCTAAAGCTTAACCCTTTGGTGGCATCTCAACCCTACAAATTCCCTTCCTCGACTCGTCCGCCAATCGCTTCTTTCAGATCTCCCAAGTTTCTCTGCCGTGCTTCATCATCTCAGGCTCTCAGTTCCGGCGCTAAGTCAGTCTCTTTCTCCTTCCACGTTTTTATATCGACTTTCGATCCTTTGTCACGAATAACAGATTTGATTCATCTTTTTATTAACTTTGTTCTCGGTTTTGCTTGTTTTTTCGATTTAGGATCCAGGTTTTCTTGATTTAGTTTAGTGTTCATTGCTTACATTTTCTGAATCTCGAACGCGATTTCAATAAAAATGCTTTCTTTTAATCTGGGTTTATAAGATGAGGCCACCCTCTGATATTCTCTGTTCTTTGATGATTCATTAATGCTCGTTTACATTCTTTTTCTTAAATCTGATGTTTTTTATGCCCTCTATTATTCTCCACATTCATTCACGTTTCTCTGAGATTCAAACCTTCGGCCTTAACCATATTTATTCTGCATCAGATTATCTAGATTGTTCTTTGTTTTGGTGGTTTGTTGAGATTAACGCTCTTTAGTCTCATTTTAGTTATCTTCTTTATAGTATAATGATCTTTAGATTGGTTAAGAGACATTGAGTAATACCTTGTTAGTCTAATCTTGAACTCTCTTATTTACAGTAATTTATTCTCTCTTTCTCTGTTTTGAAGACATTTGGCTTTGTCGACATGAATGCTTTGTCAAAATGCATTGATCTTGTTTCTTTTGTGTCTCGGAAATGAGATCTTGACCGGTAATATAAGTGGAGTATGATTGAATGCTGATGATTCTTTTTTCGGTTGATGCAGGGTTGAGAGTTTGAAGAAGCCATTTACGCCACCTTTTTTCGGTTGATGCAGGGTTGAGAGTTTGAAGAAGCCATTTACGCCACCTAGGGAGGTGCATGTTTTCGGTTGATGCAGGGTTGAGAGTTTGAAGAAGCCATTTACGCCACCTAGGGAGGTGCATGTTCAAAGGTAAGAGAGTTAAGAGAGAGGGCGAGAGAGCTCCCCGATGATTACTTTGTTGTTTTGGTGGGAGATATGATCACAGAAGAGGCACTTCCAACATATCAAACTATGTTGAACACTTTGGATGGAGTTAGGGATGAAACTGGTGCTAGTCCTACTTCATGGGCTATTTGGACAAGAGCTTGGACTGCAGAAGAAAATCGACATGGCGATCTTCTGAATAAATACCTTTACTTGTCTGGTCGTGTTGACATGAGGCAGATCGAAAAGACCATTCAGTACTTGATTGGATCCGGAATGGTGAGATAGTTTCAGGGAATTATCATATATATTTTTGGTTAATACAACTTCCTAATCACTTTAACTTCTCTTTTGTAGGATCCGCGGACAGAGAATAATCCCTACCTTGGCTTCATCTACACATCATTCCAAGAAAGAGCAACCTTCATCTCTCACGGAAACACAGCCTGCCAAGCCAAAGAGCATGGAGATGTCAAATTAGCTCAGATATGTGGCACAATAGCCGCAGATGAGAAGCGTCATGAAACTGCTTACACCAAGATAGTTGAAAAGCTCTTTGAGATTGATCCTGCTTTTTTTAGAATCATATGAGCACGATACTTGGTAATAATACTATTGAAAAAAAATGTTGAAACTTAAGATATTCAATATTTGGGTAAACAACCTATTTACCTACTAACTATTTCTATATCAAAATATTTCTACACGAATTATTGTCCTTTATAGAAAATATGGAGAAATATTATGATATGACAATAGTTCTAAAATATTGGAAAATATTATGATATGGCAATAGTTCGTGGATAAATAGGTCGTCTATTTTTTTAAATTTGAAAACAATCACTTCAATTAAAAAATCTCTTTTTTTTTTTTCTTTCCCAAACACTAACTTCTATTAAATTTTGTATTCAAAAATGGTTCTATGGTTTGTGGAACCAAATTATCAATTGTACCAAGATAAATAAGCTGCTCCTTAGTATAATTAGCCAAAATATTTGTAGCTTTATTTCGTTCCCTGTTTACAATTTGAATTTGAAAATTTCGGTTCAGTCTTGTTATCTTGTCATGAAACTCCGTGGAAATAATAAACGGTCTAGGCCATTTTTGGGATCTTTCATTGACTCAACCGTGAAGATGAATCTGTTTCGAAGACTATATTGTCGTACCCCATATTTCTCTTACACTTAACATTCCATATTAGTGTTGATGCATCCGCTTTAAATGGTAATTTTAACTTCGGGAATGTTTTCGTATCCCAAAGTCCTATTATTTACCTCTTTCATTTCTGAGAATCTAAGCTACTCCGCATTGTGTCCTTTCGCCAGATAGTATTTGTATTGCACTTTAACATACCTCTACTAGGCCTACTAGGCATTGTGTCCTTTCGCCAGATAGTATTTGTATTGCACTTTAACATACCTCTACTAGGCGGTATCCATGTGAAAAAAAATTCTTATCATGTACTTTTTTTAAAGGTGATGTTAATTAATATAAAATTTATTAAATTCAACAAAAATTTATGCGATTAAATAGAAAAATAACAAAAAGAGTTATTTTTCTTTTTCTGTCAGTGTCTCAAAGAGAAACGTTGTGCGATAAAAATCCAAAACGTTGGGCTAAAACTTGGCACAAAAGTATAGAATGTTTCCAAAATGAAAAACCATAAACAGAATGAACGGTTAATAGAGGTTTAGTTTGCCAAGTGGGACATCCACGTGGAGACCCAATGACACTTGTCTCCCCTCTCTCTTTCTCTCTCTTTCATGGATACTCACGCCCAAGTACGTCGAATTTACAAAAATCATATTAAATAATTCAAAACTTGTACTTGCATTGTCCTTTTTACCCCTTCTCATTTACTAATCAATTTGTTAAAATTTAATTACAAATTTGACAAAAACCATCTTAATTTTGTTAGCTTTATTACGTAACTGAAATCGAAGCATCTCAAGGGTATTTTAGAACATAAATATCTAAAATACCCTATTTTAGAACTGAAATTTCTTTTAACAAAAATATCTAGTCAAACAGCATCTCAAGGGGTATTTTAGACCAGATAACCAATTTTAAAATTAGTAAAAAATCATCTTTTAGTTTTTAACATTTATGACGTCATTTTCTATATTTTAATAATATTAATATAATTCTTGTCTCTTCTCTGACTGCCTCCTTTGCTTTACGCTTGTTCATAAGCATTCCCTTTCTGTGGATGAAACTGATCCTGTGATAAAAGCCAAAGCCTACCCAGACCGGGTGCTAAATATTGAGATTGAGAGAGAGAGCATTCGAAAGTCTGATTTGATTCAAATCGAGAAATGGCTCTAAAGCTTAACCCTTTGGTTTTATTACGTAACTGAAATCGAAGCATCTCAAGGGTATTTTAGAACATAAATATCTAAAATACCCTATTTTAGAACTGAAATTTCTTTTAACAAAAATATCTAGTCAAACAGCATCTCAAGGGGTATTTTAGACCAGATAACCAATTTTAAAATTAGTAAAAAATCATCTTTTAGTTTTTAACATTTATGACGTCATTTTCTATATTTTAATAATATTAATATAATTCTTGTCTCTTCTCTGACTGCCTCCTTTGCTTTACGCTTGTTCATAAGCATTCCCTTTCTGTGGATGAAACTGATCCTGTGATAAAAGCCAAAGCCTACCCAGACCGGGTGCTAAATATTGAGATTGAGAGAGAGAGCATTCGAAAGTCTGATTTGATTCAAATCGAGAAATGGCTCTAAAGCTTAACCCTTTGGTGGCATCTCAACCCTACAAATTCCCTTCCTCGACTCGTCCGCCAATCGCTTCTTTCAGATCTCCCAAGTTTCTTTGCCGTGCCTCATCATCTCAGGCTCTCAGCTCCGGCGCTAAGTTAGTCTCTTTCTCCTTCCACGTCTCTATATCTACTTTTGATTCTCTGTCAAGAATTTAGTCTCTTTCTCCTTCCACGTCTCTATATCTACTTTTGATTCTCTGTCAAGAATAACAGATTTGATTCATCTTTGTTAACACTTTGTTCTGTGTTTTGTTTATTTTTTGATTTCGGATCCAGGTTTTCTTGATTTAGTTCAGTGTTCATTGCTTACATTTGATGAATCTCGAACGCGATTTCGATAAAAATGCTTTCTTTTAATCTGGGTTTATAAGATGAGACCACCCTCTGATATTCTCTGTTCTTTGATGATTCATATGCTCGTTTACATTCCTTTTCTTAAATCCGATGTTTTTGATGCCCTCTATTATTCTCCACATTCATTCACGTTTCTCTGAGATTCAAACCTTTGGCCTTTACCATATTTATTCTGCATCAGATTATCTTAGATTGTTCTTTGTTTGGTGGTTTGTTGAGATTAACGCTCTTTAGTCTCATTTTAGTAATCTTCTTTATAGTATATTGATCTTTAGATTGGTTAAGAGACATTGAGTAATAGCTTCTTAGTCAAATCCTGAGCTCTCTTATTCACAGTAATTTTTTCTCTCTTTCTCTGTTTTGAATACACTAGGCTTTGTCGACATGAATGCTTTGTCTAAATGCATTGATTTTGTTTCTTTTGTGTCTCGGAAATGAGATCTTGACCGGTAATATAAGTGGAGTATGATTGAATGCTGATGATTTTGTTTCTTTTGTGTCTCGGAAATGAGATCTTGACCGGTAATATAAGTGGAGTATGATTGAATGCTGATGATTCTTA